>UELU01141780.1:0-52383 GCA_900490025.1 Megastigmus dorsalis
AAAGTTATTCAACACTATAAAAGTATGTATAAAGCTTATTTACTGGATGGCATTTCTTATATGAAAATCATGCAAAAATGTTTTTTATAAATAAAGACTTATGAAATAAACTTTAAATTTTACTTGAATATAGAAATGGTTGGAAATTATATTGACTCTGATATAGTGCTAAAATCAAAACATGGCAGCGCTTATATTTTTTAAAATAAGGGTGACCAGAATTACCCAATGACCTCCATTACCCCGTTCTACCCTATACAATCTGCTTTAGCCTGCACATTTACAACTAACTGAAAATAGTGAGATACTTGTACTAACTGTTACCTAATGTTTACTAAACATAGAACATAGTTTTATAATACTTCAATTATTTTTTTTTATTTTTTGCTCATGGTAGTAACGCATTACCATACAGGTAGCTATTATAATTAAAAATGATCCGAGAAAAATATTGATTTACTTTAGATTCTTGACTGTCATGAAAACTTGTATAATTCTCTTGTTTTTAGCACTTGCGACCATGTAAAAGAAGTTAAATTTTTCGAAAGTATATGCAGTTACATCAAGAAACCAACTTTGTGAAATAGATTATTCGACATCAATTCATTTTAATATTTAATAATAATATAAAAGGATATAATCTGCCAGTCGCACATTCGCTTAATTCATTCAAAATTTTTATGCTGTATACCTATATCTTTGACGATCATATCTTCCTCGGCATCAAGTTCAGCCAATATCTCACCCCAGGGACTAGTCAATTGGGTGTGACCCCAAGCTATGTATCCGGCGCCTTCAACACGAGCCGGTGACACGCAAGCTACGTACAATTGACAGTCATTGGCTCTCGATCTTTGTAGTAGAGACCAATGCAGTGGACCCGTTGTCATATTAAATGCCGCCGGATATATCAGCATCTGACAGTTCTGATTCCGATAAAGCCTCGCCATCTCCTCGAATCGGATGTCGTAGCAAATCCCGATGCCGATTTTGCACCCTTTGGCCTCGAACGTATTTAAAGAATCGCCTGGGCTCAAGGTGTCGCTCTCTTTGAACGTAATCTTGCCCTTGATGTCGATGTCGAACAGGTGCATCTGCAATTTCATTGGAATTGCAAAAAATACGTGCAATCGTGGCCATTATCGAAATTGCCCTGACCGTGTAGCCTTGAAAGACTAATTTTATAGCGAGCCTCTTGTGTAATGTTCGATACTAAGAAGCTGTTGTCAGTGAGGGAGGAAATTTTATGACGCATAATATCGATTTTTCGTCCATCATTCCTTATTCATAGTTTCGGAAAAAGATGACGCTTTTGCTTGAGTCTTTTTCGAAATGTGTCAAGTATAAGAAAAGGTCGTTAGATAGACCTGATGTGTTCACAAGTTTTATTTCCATAACTGTAAGAAAATTTAGAACTTGGATGCCGCTCTTTGGATCTATTTGACGTTTACGGTCTTAATTATTACGGTTATGAAACATTGATAGGCTTCTGCCTTTATGACTTTATGGGATTGTGTACTGGTTAAGTGCCAGTTCACATTTTGACTGTAATAGACCAAGATTGAGCGGGGCAGCGAACATCGACTTAAAATGTCGGAACAAGGTGTCAGTCGATTGTATATACTGCAACTTGTAGCCTGTGGCTTAAGGGGGTGTCAAAGTCCTACAGTTACCTCTCAAACTGTTTTACCGATCGGATATGAATAATTAGTAATAACTAAATAAATAGGTAAAATTGTGCAAATCCCAAATACAGGTGCACTTCGTCTATTAATTATCTATCTTCCAGCAAAATTTCAAGTGAATATTTTAGCGACACCTTCAAAAATTTCTGCACCGAAAAAATAAGTATTTGCATCGAAATGAGTGCGTTTTTTCGGTACAGAAATTTTTAAGGGTGTACTTGAAATATTTACTTCAAACTTTGCCAGATGATAGATAATTCTTAGAGGTAGTGCACCTGTATTTGGAATATTCATAATTTCAAGTATTTATTTAGCTATATTGAATTATTGAATATCGGGTTGGTAAGGCAGAAACTGTTTTATCGGTCAGATATGGATAGTTAATAATAACTAAACAAATACTTAAAATTATTCAAATCCCAAATACAGGTGCACTTCCTCTGTGAGTTATCTATCACTTGGCAAAGTTACAAGTAAATATTTCAAGTACACCCTTAAAAATTTCTGTACCGAAAAAACGCACTCATTTCGACGCAAATACACTGAGAGAAAGGATTCTTTATAGTTAAGAATATTCGTTAACTGTTAAGAAACGTGTATTTAAATACGGCGAAATGAATATTCCTTAACAGTTAGTGACGAGGTATTTGGATATAAACCTGCTTGAGATCAACGATCAACCGAGTATTCGCGCATGCGCATAAAGTTTTAACGTTAACAAACTGCTAAACGCGGTAAATTTAAATTGTACCATGCTTGGAACAAAATATGCATGTATCGATCATACATGCATATTTAAAAAATTTTTTAAAAACTAATTTTTTTAAATTGTGAATAATTATTTTTAATACATAATATTTATATAGTATTTAAGCTAATAAATTATACCGGAGTTTTCACATAATTTGATATACCTTTGTTTTAAGGTTAAATGTTTTTATGTAATACACAGGTTGGCTATATAAAGCGGAAGCAGAAGGATTAAAAGGTTTTACAGGTACACCCATCAGTACTTAATTTGGTGCGTTTAAAAACTTTTCAAAATCTAACCTGAAGTAATTATCTATTTAGTTCGTGGCTAATTTAAGTATTGCTTGCAACTAATTAAGTGTGAGGGTGTACTTATATATTACATATGAATAAAAAGGACAATTCGTGGTAAAAACAAAAATCTCAGATACAAGTTCTAGGAACATAACCTCGTGCCGGTAAACACAACTCGAGCCGCGCCATTATTTTTCTCCTCTCTCGCACTCCCGAAGCATGCATAGACGGCGCATGCGCGTGCAAACGCATTCTGCCTTTTATGAGTGTACATTTTAAGTAAATAATTCTTAATAGTTAACGAATATTCTTTTGATGCAAGAAACGAAAATTTTTGTTACTGTAAGTAACTGATTCATTAACTGTAAAGAATCCTTTTTCTCAGTGTACTTATTTTTTCGGTGCAGAAATTTTTGAAGGTGTCGTTGAAATATTCACTTGAAATTTTACTGAAAGATAGATAATTAATAGACGAAGTGCACCTGTATTTGGGATTTGCATAATTTTACATATTTATTTAGTTATTACTAATTATTCATATCCGATCGGTAAAACAGTTTGAGTGGTAACTGTAGGACTTTGACACCCCCTTAAGATTGAATAGTAAGTCACATTGTTCTAGCATCGCAATTTGGTGGCATAGGTATACACATTGATTGCAATGGTTTAAGCCGTATAATATTAATATCTTAACTTAAGATGCTGTTAAAATAGATTATTTTAAAAGTTGCGCGATGGTTAAAGCTTTATACTCAGGACAATAATGCTTGAATGGCTAAATAAAGCGACACTTTGGAAATAGTCTTTGTATTTATTACAATACTAGACTATAGACTGAACTATCACTACTTTTTATCAGAATAATCATTATTTTTATATAAATTTTTAATGATTTATTATGTATCAAATACTTTTTTTGTAACGAATATCAAACTGTTTATTTTGTTACATTTATAATTCGATATACTAATGCATTAAAAAAGTTTACACGAATAAGGTACATTTTACCTTAACGTATATGCGTACAATGTGCAATGTCGACATATAGATTAGCGTTACCATGGCATAATGACACCCGCAGTATACATATATTGTGACGTCATACGCATGTAACAAATTTGTGCTACGTGAGGTATTAATTACAAACAATTAAGTACTTCAAAACATATGGATTTAGAAGTTTCAGGATTCTACATTGACTTTTAATGTATATTATGATTACAAAAATATATATTCAACAGTAAGCAAATTCTGTAGCAGTAACCGTAAGTAGATACAGAAGAAAACGTCCAGGCAACGTTTTTGGGCAAAAGGTAATTATGTAAATGTAAATTTAACTGTATTTGTTTGAATTTTATATCCAAATAGTGTATGTATGTAATTATATGTCATAGCAATTAATAAATATATATAGTCTTTGTCATTTAAATTTATACGTAAATTTAAGAGATATTTTTATAAATGAATAATAATTATTTATTTAGTTGATACACATAAATGTAATAAGTCAGTTAACAATTCAATATTACTAATTGAGTATAAAAGTATCTTATAATACATAATCTTAGCTCTAATTTCAAATAGCTTTCAGTTCATATGAGTATACATGATTTTATTGGTAATCAGTACAAGTAATTTAAAAAAAATTAGTTTATTCAAATATTAAATAAAAAACTATTATTCTACCTGTCTATACTATTTCAAGACGAAAAATGTACCTTTCTGTGTTTGGCAATGAGTTTTCCCTCCGGACTCCAAACTGTGCATGTATTGTATAGTTTATCTTCATCTCTTTCTGGAATGGTGCCGCCGATCACGTAGATTCCATGTTTTTTGGCGGCTTCGGATAGAGCCACACTGGTCTCGCCCGTTGGAATGCTTTCAGCATATTTTGGAAAATAATCTATTAAAAATCACATGATAACTTATTTATTTAGTTTTGTTATTATTTGCAATAATGCGTAACTTTACTGTACGTATATACTAAGGTAATTCGAAAATCTGGAAATTTCAAGGGCAACATTATACGCTGACAGTATTATTAGATATATCTATTTTGTATAAATGTATAAAGATCAATTTACTTTTTCCATAAGGTGAATTAAAACATTCTGGCAAAGTGATAATATCAGCCTGTTGTTGTTTCGCTTTTTCAATAAAAGAAACTGCTTTGTTGATATTTGCTTCTTTATCGCTTCCCACCGTTATTTGCGCTAAGGCTAATCGTAAAGCTAAAAAGTGAAATTACAGTTTTTAAATTGATTGAGTAGATATTTATTTGATCATTTTTTTAATTAACTTACTTGACATGGCTCGGACGCTTTGTCTAGCGATTTTACAACTGCGTATCATTCTTAGGTTATGTCAGAGATTCTTCTTCATTTATAAAAGATAAGATACTTATTTCTATTAAAGACTGTGCTGCAGCTATGAAATTATGTCATTATGTTTGGCTGGTAATCAATAAAACAAAGCATTTTTATTTTGTTAATTATTTATTAAAATATTGATCTATTTAGTTCTTTTTTTTTAATTTTTAATAAATTCAATATAAAAAAATTTGTATTTTTGAAAAAATATCTGCCTATAGTTCAGAAGATAAAATAAAAAATAATGCAGTTTTACATTTCGTATTAAACAAAGCAGTAAATCACATAATGTACCTAAATAATTTTTTTTCAATTTTTTGTTGAGGATCTTTTAAGTTAAGTCTTATATAAATAATGTACTGTACAAATATTAAATCACGATCTAAATAATTTGTAAAATAAGATTATAAAAAATTTATTTATGTACACATATAACTTATGTATACGTAAATCTATAGTTTTACAAATCCATAGGATTTTTTTAAATTCCATTGACGATCTAAGGGACTAACTACGAGATCGGCTTCTTTTACGACTTTTTGGAGAACAACTTCGAGATCTAGATCTCCTATGATTCTTGTGTCTTGCTCTCTCTGAAGGATCTGAATAATCATTTTTTTTGTGTCTTATCTTTTCACGTTCTTTATCTTTTTTTCTGTTTTTTCGACTAGATCGTTCCGAAGAACTATCACGACTCTTGTGTTTTTTCGATTTTTTTGATTTCTTTTGCCTTTGATCTTCATCACTACTATTGGATGACTCACGTTTTCTTCTCGACTTTCTTTGTTCATCACTTTCTTCACCAGAAGATCGATTTCTTCTTTTTTTAGATTTTTTCTTTGACTTTTCTCTACGCCTAATCTTGTGACCTTCATCATCACTACTGTGTTCATGCTTAGAGGGATCACGCTTCGGCTTATCATTTTTTTCTACTTCACTGTTCTTATATTCGTCATATTTTTTTATATCTGAAATCAATTTAATACAATATTAAAGGCTAAGCCTACCATAAGGTTGAATTTTCATAAAAATTACATGTGGGACTTTTAAAATAGTTTCATGGAAAGCTGTTAGTACTGTTAGTTTCGTGTAAATTTAATTCATTTAATTGAATACCTAAAATATTATATAATCGTTTAATTTATAAAGAGTTTAAGGAACATAACTGTTTCATGATTTTTAGACTTAAACATTATTTTGAAAAATATCAAATAGTGAATGTAATAGGATTTAAATAAAAATTTTATAAATTAAATTATTTATAGCTTTTTATGCAAATATGTATATTTTTTGAAAAACTCTTAATTCTCTATTCTACTAGTCAACTTAGTATTGTAGGGTGCGTAATAAAATTTCTTGTTTTTATGAAATGATCATGAAGTTATATCATTACATAAAAATTCTTAGATAACAATATTAATTTAAAAGCCCCTAGAAATTAATATGTTTTAAAAACTCACTTAATATTTTGGAATTTTGATCGTATTCTGTTGATGTTACTGACTGAACCCAAAATTCATTTACAGTAATAACTTCACCACCAAGTGCTAATTTTAAGAATATTCGAGCTGCATCTTCATCAAATCCTTCAACTTTTGCATAGCTGCCATTACATTGTCCAGCTATTATTTTAACATAACTACCTTTAACTAATTGTAATTGCTCAGTTTCCTTAGATGACTTATTTTTTATGTTTTTGATAGCTAGTTTATCTGCACCGAGTCCCATTCCTTTTGGCCGTAGTTCAGGAATTGCTGGTGGAATAATCCTTTAAAAATAATAATACTCAATGATTACTTATTTATTTACTTTGTAACATATCTAGAGCAAAAATAAGAAAAATTTTAAAGTTCAGCTACTAGAATAAATCTACACTAAAAAAGAAAGTTAAAAATGTAGGCATTTTCAATTTTTGTAAATATTTGAAAATAAATTATTAAGAACTTGATTAGTTATTTAAATACATAGTATTAAGTATGTGTAAACAATTTTTTCATACTTTTCATTTTTGCCTATTCCTTTTCCTGGTTTCCATCCCATGCCTCGTAACATAGCAAGACCAAAAGCATCGATAGGAATATTCTCATAATCTTCTAAAGTTGACTATTAAACAAATAATTAAATACAAAATATTAATTATCATGATGAATACATTATTTGGATAGCAAAGATAAATGTACATAGAAAAATATGTATACTGATCAATACTTTTAAATTTTCTTTGTGTACACATTATTATTTGTTCGATAAATCTACATGTTAAATATTCTACAAGACGTACCTCTTCTTTACCTTGTAGATCGTCATCACTTGTAACTGGTACTGTAAATTGTTTTTGTTCTTTATCTTTATCATTTGAATTAAGATCAGCTATAATTTCACGAGCTGCTTGCTCTTCCAATGTTAACGATTGAGCTGCATCTGGCTCCTTTTTTATTTCAGTAACTTCCATTGGCTGCACGTTTTCATTTTGAATGTCCCCATTAGATACTGGATCAATTTTCTCTTGCTTGATTTGAATATCTTGCATTGGCTCATTTTTAATTTGAGGTTCAGTTGGTTTTGGTTCAAATATATCTGCATCTATTTTGTTAACAATTCTATCGTGCCAGGTCTTAGAACCAAGCATCGGAATAACAAGAATCTCATCTTTTTTCTGTTCACCCCTAAAATAAATAGAAAAGTTAACTGATTATATATTGTTTTTTATATATATTTATATAGAATAAATTAAATATCAGCGATGCTATTAAATAATTAAATATTATAGATCATTGCAAAAATTTGAGGTTATTTGCATAGAGAACTTGGAATAACATACCCTATTATTTTAATCGTCTTGTCGTCTACGCAGTCAATATAATCAATACAAGCTTTTTCTTTCGGTAATGCAACATTTTTCAAGGCTGGTTTCTTAATAGTTTTTGTAAAACCAAATGTAATCTTTTTTCCTTCTTCAGCCATTGCAGCTTCACTTCGCGAGTAATGTTTACAATTGAACTGGTGGTTAGTTGGTACTTCTGACGACTGGCCTCATACTGCAGTTTAACAAAGTGCTGCCACTACTGTCACAGTATAAAATTTTTAAAGCGGCTCGGCGGCTTTTTTAAATACCTGACTATTTTAGCTTCCAATTTGACTTATTATTAATAGCAATTCAAAAGAGATTGAAATGATTCTAAAAACAATAATGAATATTATCAGTGATCAAACTGTTAAAATTCTAATTTTAATATTCCTAATTAGTTGATGAACAAGATTAAAAAATTGATGAATTTTATTTTCAAATCCAAGCATTAAGTAGCTATACTTAGATGTAATAATGGACTTACCTAATTTGTTTTTTAATATTCGCATATGACTAAAAATATAGCATTGAAAATATTATTCATTATTTTATTATAGAAATAGGTACAGTAAATTGTCATAATAAAATTTATCGTAAAAATATGTAGGAATCATATGTGTACATAAGGTGGATTGTTACAAATAATAATTCCTCGATACTCTTTCTTGACGGTTTAATTGATTGGAAGGGTACAATTATAAATTATAACCATTTTATTTTATTATTTTTACTGCAATATACGTTTTATAAAACATGATAATTAATTATACATTATACATTGATAATAGTTTATGTTATTTTATAATTAATGAAACTGTTTATGATGCTTAACGGTCATGTTAGTGCGATCGTCGGAGTAGGGGTAAGCGCGTTGTACGGTACAGGTAAAACATGCAAAAGGCGTATGCGGAGCTCTTTCGGCTTCAGTCATCGTGGGTACCTCTAACAATCAACATAGGACGAATGACAAGACTACACCATGTTAAGGTAAGGCTCAAACTTTAAGCACTGTTTTTTATTAAATAAGCACATTGAAACCCTACTTTATTGAAAAAGTTACTAGTTATATAATTAATTTTTTACATATTTTTTATAATTTAATACTTGATTCATCTTGTATACGAAAAGTTTCATCAAAGCATTTCTTTACAATTTATTTGTTTGCTTTGAGTCGTATTAAAAATATAACAATGAATTAAACAACAATTGAATTAATATTTCATAAAAATTATTAAAAAGCTGCAAGTTTTAATTATTCTTACATATATAATTACAAAAATGTAAAAATGTAAGATATTGATAATGCTTCGGTAAAAGCGCAAAAAGTGAGTTACGGGAATTCCGTTTTCGTTGTAATTTTGCAAAGATCCGTTGTATTCAATTCCATTAACAGTATGTCCCGGAACATAACTGCGAGACCGATGCTAGGATAACGGCTGGATGTCGGGACGATCCTGCAAAGATTTGTTCCACCATCGTAACGCCTGTCTACCCTTCTATCATTCGCAAATCTTTACTCCTCGTCAAGGTTGTGATTAATTCTTTTATAACTGTGCGCACTTTACCGCTTGATCCTTAAGTCATTTCTATAAGCTGTGTCTTCACATTACGCATTTATAGTGGCATTTATAAAGATCAGCACAAAGCAATTATACAATTTCTATAATATACTGAGAAAATATGTTAATTGTTTGTTTGCATATTTCCTACGAAGTTAAATTTGAATAGTATGTTTTTTTTTTCTAATAAATTATAATTAATTTCAAATAATTTCTAATAAGTGTTACAATAGAAATTATTCTATTGTGATAACTTTTTTGTGTATTAATTTTTTTCTTATTGTGGTTCAAATATATTCTTAAATTGTAAAACGGTTTGCTGTTTAAATGTTTTAGTTTTTAATCAATTTCTTTTTATAAACGTTCATTTGACGTATAAGTAATGTTGTTTACACACAATGATTCGTTTTAAAACATTTCTGGAATTTCTAGTTTAGTATAATATTGTTCCGTATGTATGGTCGTTCGCTCTTTCAAGAAATTTTTAAACAATTTTACCATGTGACTCTATCTTTCACGTTTGCCGTTTAAAAATTAGTATACTTTTTATAAGAGACTTCATATCTTGATTTTATATGTTTAAGCATCAGGACTATGCAACCTTAACAAATTCGAATTGTAATGACAACATGTTTTCGTGATAGATGACGAAAAGTTGCGAAATTGCGGAACATTCGAATTAAGTCCTTCCTGCCCCTCTAAACGTTTCTTCATCGATACGATGGCTCATTAACCTACAGTGTTAAAAAAAGAAAAAAGATTTCGTGAAGTACAGAGTTATAAAAAGCGAGTACGTGCGTGTGTCCTCATTACCGCGGCAATCCGTTTGCGATATGAATGAAAATTCGCAACAATAAAAGCAAAAGCTAGGAGATAGTGCTGTAAAACTATGTATAAGATAGCTATGGAAGTAAGACTGAATAACGTGTCGTCGAGCAAAAACCTTCAAATTAAAGACATACTACGATTTGAACTCAATTAAACGCATAATGAAGTTATAACAGGCCAATAAGATAGAAACAACAATATACACTTACTGACATAATTGCACATTCAAAAAGCAATCAGCGTTGGAAAAGCATTTCTTATTGAATAAAATTATATAAAAATAAATAATGTAAGAAAATATTTTACTATATTAATTGCTTACGCCACATACTAGAATTTAAAACTTGTGACAAAACAGAGTACATTACCTAACTAGAACTTACTTCTACATTCTAATTATTTATTAATTTATATTGTAGTTGACAGTGTTGCACTGCATTCACCTCTACATATCGAAAACAAAGCATTCCAAATCTAAACGCACGTTAATAAAAGTATGAATTAAGCTCCGCATATAATAAAAGCATAATATAATAAGACTTCCGCAGCGAGATGTATATCTTTCAAAGGTGGCAAAACAATATGAAAAAAAAAAAAAGGGAAAAAGAAAAATCGTGACGTACGCGCACACGTCTATAGGGTAAAATTTCGTATAGAGCGGTATGCGGTCTATACTTAATGGGTATAGGCGAGAGAGTCGGTGGCGTTGACCGGACAATCGCCGGATCCCGGGGTCTCGCCGGAACTCGGAATAATAGCGCGGAAGCACCTATGGGAAATTATATTTGTCATGGAGAATCAGTGGTGCCGTTTGCTCGCTCTCGTGTGTTCTCGCGCGCTTATTCGACTCGTGCGGGGCAGACAGACTGCGGTGTGTACACGCAAAGCACGTGTATGTGTGTCCGTGCGTGTGTGTGTACCCGTACATATAGTGGCGATGATCGGATCTGCTCGCACGAGCACCGGAAGGAAGATGCAGCTATTGTTGGTGTGCGGCGCTTGCGGGTTTCGGTAAAAAAAAACCGTCCACCGCGTGGTGCGTGCGTGACTGTATGTGTCGTTCACCCGAAATTTTCACGCTTCGAATGTTATTTACATTTACCTGCGGCTGGCGAAAGTCGTCTAATGCTTGGGCTACTTTTTATTTTTAAGTGTTTTAGGAACTTATGACATGGGTATGTTTTGTTATTACAAATACACGATGGATAGAGTAGATCGTGTCGTAATTCGGGAAATATGAATACAATGTTGACGTTGATGAGAATTATTTAAAATAGCCCGTATGTGATCTTGGACCTATCTACTCTTGTATAAACAATTCCCATCAGATTACAGTGATTAATACTGTTATTACATAAATTACGCGCAGCTTTCACAACGGAACCTATATAATCAATGCGATTAATTACAGTTATAAAACAGTAGTACCTAGATTAATTAAAAAAATAATTACAATAGTCATATGTTTATAGTAAACGAAACATTTCACATACAAATCATTTGAGTACAAAAAGTAATAATAAAACTTTATTAAATAATGTTTACGTAGTAAATAATTTTAACATTAGAATAGATGGCAATCAGTACCATGATATTTATTTCTATAACAGAATGAATAATATTGTAATGATTCACAAGTAATGAATTAAATTTTGATATAAAATTTTTAAAATTACACGCATCATCGTAAATTACTGTACTTTTTATTCATCAAAATCAAGCAAATATCAATGATTTTTACAATGATATCATTGTTCTGGTCATGTCAACATAATATGAATACTTCTGCATCATCATTCCAGGCTAAAAATCAGGTTCGTCGTAACTCTCCTAACGATATGTAGCGTGAACGGTAGCCCGCCGACATCCGGAGTCGGGGTAGCCTGGGAAGTCTCCCCAGCCGACCGAGCCGACTACTATCCCGTGAATCAGCTCACGGGTCTGCGCTTCGATGACTCGGCCTTCGTGACACGGACCATCAGCGGCACCGGCTACCGTCTCTCGCCTGGCAAAAAAGTCGCCGTCGCCACCGAGGACACGGACGACGACCCGTTGGATCTCGTGCGCGAGCGTCGCGACATCGCCGACGACATGAAGATGATGGAGAAGATCGGGGCTACGAAAAATATCCGCGAGGCCCGAATGAGTGCACCCGAGACATGGTCGAAGCAGCCGCTTTCCGTGCAGTTCCGGCATCGCGCAACCATGGACCAGCTTGGACCCGATAATTACGAGGAGAATTCGGATAGCGACGAAGCGGCGAACCTGCCGCCACTTATCAGAGCTCACTATGCGCCGAAAACCGATTTCGTTACGAGCGGTCGTGGCCGTGGCCCCGTAATGGAGCCGCGACACGCGGCGGAAGGACGGGAGTCCCGCGATATGCCGATCGCCCGATCCTACGACGAGTACGATGTGCCGATCTTCCGTAACATTGTGCGCGAGCACGACTTTGACGTGCAGATTCCTCGCAACTATTACTATCCCGATCGGTACAGATCTCAGGTGATTATCCCTAAGCCTAATTTCAGATGGGTTTTTCTTATAAATTCGTAATAATTTACTGAGTCGACGATATCATTAATTTCAGAGGGACTATTATTATCGCGGGGCAAACGCTGGTGGCACCGCACCGAATCCTTACGTGTACGACCGCTACCGTGACGTGGACGAGGATTACGAGCTATACGGTAGATACAGACCGACACCCAAGCCTAAGAGGATCATATACTATGCGACGCTTCCGGAAATCGTGCGGAAACCGGTAGATCTCAGAAATTACCAAAGGCCCTACGATCCGCTGGTACGAGCACCAGAAGCGCAGCTCGAACAGGAAAGGAATAGGGTGACGCCGAACAATGTTGAACCCAGTAGAAGGCCGCTACGATATCCTTACGATAATTATGACAACTATGTAAAGAGATCGAGCTATTACGATCGCAGGAGGCCGCCTTATGCCGCAGGTAAATATTTCTCTATCCTACAACACTAATTGTTACTTGCTTATATATAAATTTATAAATGAGTAATATTTTAGAAATTTTACATTGACAATAATAGTCTTAGAAATTGAAAAAGTCGATTAACCCCACTGCGCCAACTGAAGTTGTTTTTGCCAGCTAAACATTTTTTCTTATAACTTTTGAACGATAGAATTGGAATACCGCAGAATTGATTTTGCTTGCCACATGTGAGTTTAAAAGCTTAATTCTATGGCGCAGGGGGTGGGGGGGAGTCAAAAATTGACAACATTTATTTAGTTTTGGTGAAAGTACTCGAAATTGTAGATGAGATATATTTATGTATCAGCATTTTTACCATTTAACGTTTAACTTTCATTTTAATCTATTTATTTGTTATTTCAAGCTGTTCTTTGGCTGCCGTTGGTTTTCCTGAATACGAATTTATATCTGTGATACAACGTTACTAATTTGTTATGCGTACTTTGTATATAATTGTTAATAAATAAAGAGTCAGATGGTCTTTATTTTTGATAATCGATTGGTTATTTAATTAATTGTAGAATTGATACTTAATATATTAATAAAAGTAAGCTGTAATGAGTTATAGCAAAAGAGGATGTCAACGACTCATGCATTTTGGCCTCAAATCCAACGCTTTAGCGACTTACACCATCGCATAGCGCTTGTCAAAAAGTAAATTTAAAAAAAGGTAGTCTTTGAAACTGAGATAGGTTTGTTAAAAATTGAAAATCAATATGTAATACATTCATAGGCATCGATGTCTGATTATAGTCAGAACTCTTTTACTAATTTGCTATGTCTACAGATATACTACCTATGTTAACGTTCAATTTTTAACAAGATAATCACACTTTCCTCGATATCAGTCACTAAAATGTCAGTTCTTGGACCGAAATGCATGTATCGTTGACATCTTCCTTTAATTAATCAAGTACTATGACAAAGTAATGATGTAATGTTTTACGATTTTCTGAATTGCCCTAAACAGTACAAGAATGAAGATTGTTTTGAAATTTTTATACAAATTACATTAATTCTGTAAACTTTAAGTTTTGACATATTCTTGTGAACTAGATAGATGACGGTATTCAGTAAAATGTCTATCTAATTTCTCCTTAGCTACTTTTTTTATTCGCAACATATCCATTTTCTCTATGGGAGATAATTATTGAACGGAATTTGCAAGACTTACGTAATCCTATAAATTATTTTAGAAACCTAATAAAATTATTAAAACGTTGTAAGAAAATTTTGCTACTATTCTCTTCTTGGTCTTCAAAGATATTTTAATCGTGTTATTCATAGGTGAAGATGACCGAGCTAGGAGTCAAGATAGAAATCGAGCAAATTATAAGGAAAAGATGCGCAGCGACGACCGAAAAATGGATGGTCAAATAGCGCGTTCGGCAGACGATCGTCGGCTTCCTTGGCCGGTTCAAATTGGTACAGAAGTAAGTGTCAAAGATAATGAGAGGATTCCAGGAAGAAAAATTTTTGGTCAAATAGACGGATACGAGAGGTACGAAGGATCGAGAATTAAAAAGACTTCAGGAAATGCTGAAAGAAAAGAAGATACAAGTGAAGAAACTAATAACAATAATACTAACAGTAATGGCAACAACAATTAGACTTATTTATTATATAATTTATTGCGATAGATTATTATATTAATAAGAAAATAATTTACTTAATCATGATTCATGATAAAAAAAAATATTTATTTCCGTGACAAGCTTCCATAATATAATAAAATATATTTATATCGAATGTACTTCATTGAGCACTAAGATCATGTACTCAAGTTGTATTTATAAAAATAGAATACTTTAAGTATTTTAAAAAGGATTCTCGTAGTAAGTGACTTAATATACATTATAGTATTATTATTAATAACATTGCCTCTGCATTACATAAGGGTCATAAGAAAATTTTTTTAAATATTTCTTTTAAGAGGTCGATATCATATATTATAAATGGACGATTCAATGAAATATTTAATATCTATAGAACGAGTATTACTTTGAAACGTTAAAAAAATTAGTGCATTGAAAAATCAAAGAAAAATAAACTGAAGTATTTCATTGCATCGTATTTACATTTAAAAGTGAAAGCATGTTGTGATTAAAATCAAAAAATACATAATTTGTTATTATGTGTTACTTTGGCAATTATGTGAGAGGGTCAAAGTTACTATTGAAAACCATATTTTAGAGTAGTAATCGTCTGATATGTATTAAAAATATATCAAAAATAGAATTAATGTAATATTAATATTGTATAACACTGTGAAAATTAAGTGAATAAAATAGAATAAGTATAACTGATATATAATAATAATGCATTTCATTTTAGGGTTTCCTTATATTATTTCTTATATTATTTTCTGAGATATTGATAACTTTTTAACTTGCACCTATTAAATATTTTTTGTGGTATAAATTAAGAATAAATTTATTGGAAAAACATAATTATTTTTAAATAAATGCGTGCTAAAAATAAATGGCAGCGGTTTTGAAAGATAATGAAAATACGAATTATTATTTTAAAACATATGATTTTATAAGTAAATAGAATATATAGATGTATGGAATTTGAGAATGTATCAAATGTAATGTTGGTAAAGTAGAATGCATATTAACCTTCTCACGTTACATAGTACTGAATATATACCCTGATATAGTAACTTACTTGTATTAAATGCTCAGTCGATATTACCTACAGTAAGTATTGACCAAAATGTGGAAAAAGGTGGTGGGTAATTGATGTACTAGTTGGATATTATGCACTGAGAGGAGCTGCCCCCTCGCGGCATTTATATAAGCTATTGTTAGATATATGGGAAATTTAGGTGAAAAAAATTAAAAAATACCCACTTGACACAGATTACACTCAACTTTCATTATCAGTAATTTCCATTAGACATTTTTTTTAATAATTACATTACGTTTGGTGCCGCTTTTCAATACAAATATTGTAAAAGTGAGCTAATATGCAACGATATTGCATGTAGTATATAATGTGCATACTAAATAATAGACGATTTAATAATTTATTTATTACCTGGTTCTGTATGGACCAACAATTAACTGATGTTCTTACCTTTCAATGCTCTATTTAAGACTCTGATTTGTAAACTACTAATTATTTAAACTAATGCGCCTGTATTTGTAATCATTTAATGCGTATAAATTTAAAAAAGTGCTTTATGGTTATCATTCATAAATGTCTAAATTTTATTTTCTGCTAAAATAATGATACAGGACGA
This sequence comes from Megastigmus dorsalis, assembly GCA_900490025.1. Lineage (NCBI taxonomy): Eukaryota > Metazoa > Arthropoda > Insecta > Hymenoptera > Megastigmidae > Megastigmus > Megastigmus dorsalis. The sequence continues at coordinate 16,583 of UELU01141780.1, forward strand.
TGATGACTAAATGTGTTGTAGCACATGAAATTTAACGAGTTTTAAATACCATTAATTATTAAATCATGATGTATTCTATATTTAAAGTTAATTTAGTTAGTTTCGTGTATTTGGTATCTAGTCTAGAAGATATCATATCATATACACTATAGGACTACTATAGACAATGCTAGATCTGAAGTATGTACTATTCATATAAATGTAATATATTCTGTGAGCTTTATAACGTTTTAAAGTTCACACAAACAAACGTTAAGAATCTTTTGTCAAATTCATTGTTTGAATAATAATACTGAACAAGCCTTTACATATATTGAATTTAAAAATAATTATTTCATATATATCTTGATTAAAAAATTACATACATGCGATGTAATAATCTTGTATGGATTTTTACTACTGAATGATGTACTGTAGAATGGAAATAAAACATATACAACTACTGCAACATTGCTTTTAATACCACCTGTTATATGTATCGTATATAATTTAAACTTTCGTTTACAATTAATCAATTAATTTTAATTAATTAATTATTCTTAACTTACCTATATGGAAAAATATTTATAAATTGTGTACCTTAGTTGCCGATGAGCAATGTATAGGATATCCTTGTGCATATCTATTAAATGATCGTGTCTTTGTATACATTCATAGCGGGTATATTATGTTAAACTCGTACAGCACTTTGAGTTAACTGTTTTTATAATCCAATTTTGATACAGATTAATTATTTAGCATGCAATCATCCTGTTAATTGTGCTATATCATCCAGAATAAATTTAGCTGTTTATTATTATATATACTTGCAAAACGTGGCTTATAATTACCACACACACACATACAAAGTAACACACAAAGTGAACTTCGGTCATCACAGTTCCGTTCCCATAGAATAAAAAAGGGGGGTCGACTCGGGACAGTAAACGCGTGTGTATATGCGCAAGAAGAGGATACGATGCCAGGAGAAGAAAAAAAGGGACATTCGGAAGAAATTGCCGTGAAGATCAAGCCGATCGATTTGGCGATTCGTCCGTCGAGAAAGAGAGAGTGAGTGAGTGAGGGAGAGAGAGAGAGAGAGAGAAGACCCGAGTCTCGCTCTCGTCTCGCATTATATCGTGCATTATCAGGCCATATGGAATTTGGAGGGCCTCGTCTCATGCCGGCGAAACTAGTCCCGCGCAGGAAATTGCTAACGACTTAAACGCCGGGGCGTTACCCGGGGTCTCTCTGGGTCCTCTCCATCTCTCTCTCCCTCTCTCCCTCTCTCTCTCTCTCTTTCTCTCTGCGAAAGCCCGGTGATGGATGGACCCCGGCACTCTGTAATTTCCAAAGCGTTATGTGTGCACCCTCTAACACGCGCAAAACAACGACGTAGCGGCTGCTGCTGCTCCTGCTCCTACTACTGCTGCTGTTGCTGCTGCTGCTGCTGCTGCTGTTGCTCCTCCATATGACGTTCCTTCTTTCGCTCACGGTCCCCCACCCCCCCGTCTTTTTTTTATCTTGGACGTTTTTTGCCGAGCGTCCTTAAGCGTCCCATGCTACGCACAGCTTTATATACCTGAATTTCCTGCTTCGCACAGGGCTACTTTTTGTTTAATGGGGCTGGCGCAGGGAACCCTCGCGAAAAACACTTTCTCTCGATGCAGCGAGCGAGTCTTTTTTGTCGGCTACCTAACGGAAGGAGTTGCTCACAATTTGCCAAAACCAATGATACGCTCTTTTTCGTTCTTTTTTTTTCTGTAGCGTTGCAGTTATTATGGGACTCTTAGAGTTTCTCGAGCTGTAGAATATTCTAAATTCAATGATTATATTTTCTCTGCATTTTGATCAGTTCAACTAATGAAAATTCAACGATTTCACGCAGTTAAATTGAATTACATAGACAATCAGCCAGCAAAAAATATTGTCTGGATCAAGCTTCAATTCTATAACAGAATCTTAATCGTTCCTTGAAGTTCACTTAGCAGCGGTACTCCTTTCTCAAAATAGACCCGGGAGGACTACACGTCCGGGCCTACACACACACGACACATACACGACACACACAGTTACAGCCAGCAGCAGCAGCAGCAGCAGCATGGCATGCACGTCGCACATGGCATCTGCTTCCTCTCTCCCTCTCAATCTCTCCGAAATAGCGGCCGACTTTTCTGGGGGCTATAATGCCTCGGCGCGAGCGGATGGTTGGCCGATCTCGAGCGCGGCGCTCGCGATTAGTCTGTCCAGGGGGATTATACTCGCTATACCGGCCTCCCCCACCTTCCCTCATTCCCATGGCCGAGCCCGAAGCGGTCCGCGGGACGCGCGCGCTTATTCGCCCTCTCTCTCTCTCGCTCTCCTGCGCGCGAGCTAGCAGCTCTTCTTCATGATAAATGACCGAATCCTTTCGAGCATCGTTCTCTCTCGCTCTTTCTCTCCCGTCCCGCATTTTTTTCCTTCTCCTCCACCTCTCTTTCTCTCTCAGCCGGGCGAAGGTCGCGCAAGCACAATTTTGCCGTAAATCACGGTAAACGTTGACGTAAACGCCCGGGTAATTAGATACACTTATATTATAGCGGGGAGGCTGGAGTCAGGCCGTGAGCTCTCCACCGAGAGATGCCTGTGCGACTCTAGTCCAGCTTACGCTCACTTCTTCTTCTTCTTCTTCATGGTTCTATAGGGGCTTGTGGATCATCGATGCAATGAGCAGCTTGCGAAGCGCGTCCACCGCGGCCTATAATGTCTAGCTGCGCGATTCTAAAACGAGAAAAACCTGCACCGTAAGTCTGTATATGTGTGCATGCAGTCGGATCCAATGAGGTCGGGGGTTCGACGTGGAGATGGAGGAGAATCTTTTGCTCTCTCTCTCTCTCCCTCTCTCGCACGCGCGCGCAAGCGCTAATATCCGCGTCACGCTCGATTTATGCTTTGGCTTTCTTGCGCTGCACTGCGCCACGGTGCAGCGATCAATCGATCGATCGATGGATCGATCGGCCGACTGCTTTATGACGAGTTCGAATGATTGATTATTGGTATTTGCGAACCGAGGGGAGGATGAGAGAGAGAGAGAGAGAGAGAGAGAGAGAGAGACGTTGCCGAGCTCGCTGTGCACAAATCGCATTTATGCGGAAATTAGTCGACTCGGCGATTTTTCACCGCGTGCGCTGCATGATGTATGTGGGTATATGCGCGCGAGTCGCGTTAGACTTGCTGTGTGAGAATTTATGCAAGCTCGAATATAAATGTTTTCGTTGTTTGTTCTTGGGTAGAAAGATTTTGTGAATGGTGTTTTCTTTTGGATATCCTCTGTGCATCTTAAGGTTGTACAAGCTGTAATAGCTATAGTCAAATCAGAAACTATTTAAAAAATATTGAATAATATTACTTTTATTTGGAAGTGGAATATTTTGAAGAACCAAACGTCGTTATTATAATAAGTAAAGGTTGAGAAATAAAAAGATTCGAATTTGTTAATAGTTAGTTTTTTCCATGTTTAATACACCATGATTCTCCGATTCTAAAATTTTAGGCTTGATTTTGGTTGTTTTGGAAAACTTCAGCGATTCACTGTGTTCATTCTAATGACTTTTCACTTCTTTAATTAGTGAATTAAATAGTTCGTTTTATACTATAGTGATATTATGATGTCTAGACTCTCACATTCTGGACTAGTATGTCTGAGTGGATTAGCGCTCCACCGAGATTCTTGATTATTAAGATTTTTGGAATTACTTATTAAGGATTGAATTAATGAATTTAAGGATTTTGGTACTTACTGCTATATTTGGCGTTGATCCCTCGTTTGGATTGGTTTGTGCATTTGTGGAAGTGAACAATTTTGATAAAATTTTCTTTATTCACTTCAAAATTTACAATGCAGTTCTTCGAATCGATTCGATTAATTATTTGATAATCTGCGGAACACGGAGCGTCGCTGTATATACACCTTGAGGAGCCCGCAGCTTCGTCGCAAGATCGAGTCAAAGACTGACTTATCTTCCCATTTTAGTCCTTTATAAAGAGTTAAAAATGTGTCACCGTACAGAATTTGAGTGCGTTCCTTCGTGTTTGTTTTGACCACATTGCAAAAGGTTTTGAAATGCATTGCATGCATTTTGCAAATTTACACATGAACATTTTTCGTTTAATGATTGATCCGTATTAAAAGGTACGTCGTACAACGTAACAATACCAGTCGTACTAGCTATATTAATTATACATTGCCATAACAGATTTTAAAAATGAAAAACCAATGTAATGCAGAGTGGATCGCTTAAGTATTCCAAAACAAACAATATGAACATTGAAATTTTAGAATTGATGAATAATACTGGATTAAACTCGGAAAAAACTGACTTTAAAAAAGTAGTATATTGTGAAGCTAGAATTGATGCCCGAGCCAAAGGCAAGGGTGGCAATCAGGTCTGGATTGTCCAATTTTTCTCCCGTGGTGCATATATACTATTTTTCCTCACACCAGTGCCTAAAACGCACCTTTCTCTCCTGGTATGTGAGGAACTAGAATTATTTATTTTTTAACCTTTATTTATGAATTTAATTTCATAATAATGTGATTTCCACTTTCTTGTATAAGAAATAATATTATTATTTAACTTTTTTCTAATAGTTGCTGATTTGACTAGCAAGTATCGCTTGTACATCCTCAATACACCTGATAATATAGGAAAGTTTTGATTCCTAATTCGGTATTTATTTTATATATATATCCTTAAAATATAAAAACGAATGATCAATGAAACGGAAGAACAATCAGTCACGTTATATATTTCATATGTTTGTCAAGTAGAACAAGTCTGGATTGGTATAAGACAACAAAAATGACTATATCTTTAGCTCTCTTCGAAAATCAAAGAAAGACAATATAGTCGAATAGGAAAAAAGATGTATTCAATCTTTTGTACCTAATGTTTAGTAATGTTTTCACGCAAGGCTCATAAGTCACCCTTACACTCGGCTGTCTTTGCACTTTGGTAATGCCAGACGCAGCAGCGGGGGAATTTTTACGTAGATTGCCATGAGCCCCGCCGACGACGCCCTCCGACTCTAATTTCAAGACCTCGAGCTTGTTTATTGCCAAATCCTTTTAAGCCTCGACCGCAGTCCGTCCGCCTCTGCACATTTGCCAAATCTTCGACGACGCAGAAGACTAAGAGAGAGAGAGAGAGAGAAAGTGAGAAAGAGCGAAGGAGAACAAAGACGAGACGGGAAGCCAAAGTTCTCCCCCATATATGCGCGACGACAGACGACAACGACGATATTAAAAAAGAGGCAGCTCCCCGCGAGTTTAATGGACGTGGCTCGTAGTTTAATTGGGGGACGCGCTTATGTACGTATATCGAAGCTCTTGCTCTCTGTCTTCGTCGAGTCGTAATATAGGAGGCGGAAGGGCGAGAAAGACACGGACACTTCGTGTTTGACATTAAAATCGCATTTGCCTTTTCTGCCACTCTGATTTACTATAAACTTTGTGCCTTAAGGGTGGACTGCTCCCGAGGTTTTCGGACTTTTATTTTTATACGCTCTGGCTTTTTTATGATTGGCTGTAAATGAATCGGGAGAGAGCGCAGAAATTATTAATTATGCCTTTAATAGGAAGGAGTGGGTGTGTTCTTTCCATACTGTAATTAGGAGACAGAATTATAATTTTTTTTTAATGCTAATATGGGCCGTGGTTTAATGGATGCGTATGCGCAAAGTTTTAGAGTTCAAATGGCATATATATAACATAATAAACATGTATGCATCAATCAAGTACTCAAATTTATAATTTATGATCATTGTCAAAACCGAATTGAAAAATATTTATAAAATGTTCATTAATTTAGAACATCCGCCACTCAAAAGAAAATAAAGTCAATTAAAATCAATCTGACCATGCAATAATTCATTTTTCATAACAAAATTTTTATTAATCATTATACGAAGGTATCCCTCATATCAAATGATGCAAAAACGGTATATTAATCAATAATATCACAAGCGCAAAACATAATAAAGAGCGCGTAGACCCCGACGTAAATATAGTGAACGAAACTCGCGTAATATTATCGTTAAATCGCAATTAAGCGTCAAAAATAGCGAGTGATCTCGTGGCGAAGAGCCAGAGCCAGAGAAAGTGAGAGAGAGAGAGAGAGAGAAAAAAAGGTAGGTCGCGTTAAAGCATTCTTATCTCTGAAAGTGAGAAAGGCTGATGGGAGGCGCTCGTTTAGAAGTGTTGCGGATGGAGCCTCGTGGATTATATCCCCTATAATTTGTGATCGCGGCTAAAGGAACGACGACCTAATGGGAAAATGCGTATAGCGGCCAATTTCATATTATACTCACCCCGGCAACTCTCACATACATAGTATACTATATATACATAAACGTATAAAACGAGAAAATGGAGCATGATGACAGTGTTTTGAAAAAATGACGATCGCGCGTCGAGGCGAAAAAATTGATTGTAATTTTAATAATTCAGAACGTAATTTGGAGAAAGTTTTGTATATAAAAAGGAAGGGACGCGGGGCTCGCGCGCGCCACCGCCGCCGTCGCCGCCGCACACGGGCCCCCCATTAATTTTTTAATCAAAATAAATTAGCCCCGCGAACGCGCTTTTAAACGATTGATTCAATTTAAAATTGTAATTAAGCGCCCGATCAAACAAATTTCGCGGCGCATTAGCATAAATTTGCATAAAACCCAGGGCCTCGCGCGCGATATTTTATATATCCTTATAACGTGTAAAATCCATAAAACCTTCATCTCCCGCGTTGTTTTTTTTTCTCCCCGATGCAAATTCATTGCTTTGCACTTGTATACCTATACCTATATAATAACACTGATGCACGTACAAGCACAGGCAGTGCAGTGCAGGAAGCCAAAGCGCCACGCTCTTGCCTTTATATACACTTCATTCGTGTCCATTATATCTCCTGCACGCGTCATTAAGCAAATCAATATTTCGACATTTCGCATCTTTCGTGCGTGAAGTTGCAATTGCCAACTGCACATGTACATACATACATATATATATATATATATAAACAAAAAGAAAGCAGCACAATGTATTGGAAGCATTTGCTTTGAATATTAGTTACACCGTATATATATTGTGCACGCGTCCACCTTTCAGAGATTTCATCGGTAGGAAAATGCGGGCCCATAAGACCCAAACAGATGGCAAAGTGACGTGCAATTAAGAGCAAATTGAGATGAACACACACACACACAGGTGGTACCGCGTTACAGCGAGGTATGAAGATATACGCGGGGGCTGACACATCTCGACGCGCATCGGTTTTAATCTCCTCATATGCGTACTCGGTATATATATATATGCATGTAGCCGCCGCCGTGCACCAGCAGACAAAACGAAAATGAAAATCCGCGGCGCGCGCGCGCGAGCTATGAATATTCGATTGAACCCCGGCGTCTCTTTCTCGCTGTGATGTGCTATACATTCGCGTCATGGCTTTTTCCCCTGTGTGCTTATAACACATGTGTATAGTATGGCTATTTTCCAAATACTGTCGCTCTCCGGTCAATGTTCATTCGTGCGCATTTATGCACTTTATTTGGGCGGACTAAAATAATTTGGTGAACACCGGGTACGAATTTTGAAAGCATTTAAACACATAATATGCGTTTGGGTTAATTTGAAATCGATTATTTTCGATATGATAATATGAAAACTGAATCTCAATTTTTTTGCTTATTATATTGTCAATTTTACTTTATAATAATTTACTATTTAAAAATCATTTTTGAAAAATTTTAATTTCGTTAACATTTCAAGCTTGCCTTATAAATACAGCTCTCCAAAAAGTAAAAAACGAATTTCTACATGATTTGCAAGTAAATTACGATTCGGATCTATAAAAAGGAAAATCTCAATACACATTGTTCAATCTGAATCGCAAATCCCAGAAGGGTCCACCCCGCGTCCCTCCCAATCAGCCTCGTATCATCTCACCTTCGCGCGCCACGCGAAAAAATCTCAAAAGTGCGATCTCCTTTGCTCGTCGAGTTTTATATCATCCGACTTTCTTCCTCTCTCTCTCTCTCCCTCCAAGTCGTTATTTTGTGCGTGGCCTTTGATTAACAGCGACGCCTGCGCTGCGTCTTATATCCCCCCTACCTTAACGCCTATATAATACACATATATATATATATGTGCACACATACACACACACATGTATCTGCCATAACAAGCCGGAGCCACTCTTAAACGTAAAGATGTCTCGACGCGCGCGCGCGAGCAGTCGGCTTGGTTATATCTTCATTATAAACCCGCCAGAGTTACGTACTCCCTTCTCTCTCTCCCTCTCTCTCTTCCTTCCTTCCTTTTTTTTCCTCCGCCAACTGCAAGACGCCTCCTTATACATACACTGTGTGCTATAACGCGCGCTGCGTGCGAGCTGCAGACTGCCATGGTCTGCCAATATCGCGATGCTCTCTGTCTTGCTCTTTCTCTCTCTCTCTCTCTCTCTCTCTCTCTCTGTGCGCGCGCGCGTCCCTCTGCCGTGAGGTGTATATATATACAAGCGCGCGCGCGAGCTCTACAAAATTATGCGCTGCCCGGAGTTATCATTGCCTTTGGCACTCTCATTCGGTGTGTGCGCGCGCGCGCAAATAATTGGCTTCCTTTCCATATAATATACTCCCTATCTCCTCCGCCCCCTGCGTGTGCAGCGCGCGATGACGTCCCTACCCTGCATCTATACCACGGATGCTTCTTGCACCCATGCACACACCGCAAACTCTTCGACGTCTTCTTTCTTCTCTGTTTGCTTCATGCCGATCCTCTTTCTCTTCTCGGCTCCCTGTTTTTGTTTTCCCCTTTGGACTATAAAAAAATCTTGATGAAGTTCTTTGGACTCATTACGCAGGCGACTGCGGCAGCTTGCCAGTACTATCGCCATGCTCAAAGGATAATAGAGAAAAGTGGAGTCGGACTAATGGGTATATGCGTTGGAGATCGAGAGAAAAGAAAAAATGTTGTGAAAGTAAATGGCTCGTTTTCGAATAGACGATGTACCTTCATTTGGTTAGGGTTGGTTGACATGCTTATATATAAGCATGTCGACCGACCCTAACCAAATGAAGGTACATTCATACAGAGTAACAATAATGAGCCTGATGCACGATTATCAAAGTACGGGGAGGGGGGGGGGGGGAAGTGTCGCAATGCGAAAAAATACGAACCTTTTTTTTTGCATTGCGACTACTACTTTGTCACACAACTTTATACAACTTTATACACTACTTTGATAATCGTGCATCAGTCTCATTTTTGTTACTCTGTATGAATGTACCGACATTTTTGTATCTACAACAAATAAAGTTCATTGATCATGTATAAGGCGTAATTTTACAGAGCTGTCTATATCGGAATCGTTTACACTCACGTGTATTAAATAAATAAATACAGATTTAAGTACAAGTTTAACAATCGAAGATTTGATCTCCATAAGTAATGTTATATTAACACAATATTCTTTAAGCTTATTATGTATAAGGATTTATAATATGTTTAAAAGCTTTGATTCGTTTTAATGTCTGGAAAATATCTTTGTTTGTCATTTATAAAGTTTCAATATAATACACTCACTTTATTAATTTTAGATCGATAAGATGCTGATCTATGTGCACATTGACTACTGCTACAAACTACGACGCTCAACGTTTGAGCAGCTCTGATTTCGAACGTTTAGTAAGTACCAACCTAATAATTTTAAAAATTCTAATTCTTTTCTACTGTACTATGCTGAATACAAAAATGTAGTTTCAGTCAAGTGTTGCCTATAGATATTTTAAATAAAAAAACCGTTCCCAATAGTTATCATCTCGGTAATGATATAAACATTACATGATACCAGTTTCATAAACTTTTATCCGTAATTCGCCGAGATTTTTGTCGTTGAAAAAACTTTAATTTCACTATTATAAAGCTGCCTTTACGAGGAAGCAAAATTTCGATAAATATAATTTACAATATTATGTTAAATTAAAATGTTGTTGCGCACATGTTTACATATGACAAATATCAAAACACTGTTTTTCCTATTGGATCATAATTTCAATATCGTAAAGAAGAAACGACGCGATCTGCGGAGCAAAAGAAAGCAACAAATCGTAGGTCGGGCATAGAGAGAATCGAACGTTGAAACTCGCCGCGCACACCTATATATACACAGGCGCGATCGGCCAATTAAATCCAATTGATTAAAAAGTATCGGGTAGGGGTGGGGAAGTATATATATATATATATATATACCTTTGCTTCTCGCAGGACGAGAAACTGCTCACTCGGCTAACTTGACGTTACGATCGGAAGGCGGGAGGGGGGGGGGTTGTAATATTCATTGGCAGCTATATACTGGACGCTCGCGCGTGTATTAAGTGAACACGCCGCGGAAAAAGGAAATATGCACGCATGTGGAGGCCTCTAATGGACCTTTCACCGCCGTATGGTCTATGTGCAGGTATGTACATCGGGACTTGAATGGGTATACGGGAACTTTCCTGCCTGCGTTTTGTTAGTTGCCGAATGAAAATACGGTAAATAGAGGCTATTCGTGCTGCCGCTGCTGCTGCTGCACATGAGATGAATGCGCGTTTATGTTGGTTTATAGAGCCGACAAATTGTTCTTCTTATCCAATGTAAATGTTGATGTTTTTTTTTAACGGAATCATTGATAATTGCGAGCGATTTGATTGGATTTGAATTAAAGGGATGGTTTTGTAAATTTCATAGCGAGGTCACTTTAGATTTATTTGACGGTAATCGCTTTATTGACTAAAAGATTTATAAAAAAAATAAATGGCGTTTTTCATGCTGCTATTACTATTTTTAATTAGATTATAATTTCTGATGTATTAGAGAAATGTTGGGATCCAGAGATTTTAAATTTTATTCAGCGTATGCGAGTCCAATGTACGAACTGTCTTTTTCTATAAAATTACTTTGATTTGATCAGAGCATAAATGTTAATAAGTCCTAATAGGAGCAGCGAGTTAAGATTTATATAGCCCTTTTCGCACCCCCTAATGAATAATTCTCGGAAACCTTGACGACAAGTGCGGAATAAATTTATATTATTATAAGCAAGGCGTCAGTTTGCTCGAGCTATCCTGGGAATCCCAACGAAAAGCATAAGAAAACGTCTAGCCTTCGTGCAGGCGCGTATCGTAAGAAATCTTAAAATAAATACGACACCGGGACACGCAATCCGTATATATGATAATTCAGGGTACTCGATCCATCATCGCATATATACGTACACGGAGTCAGTGTTTGAAAAGTCTTTAATGTGCAGTCGTCCTGCCGGAAACTCAAAACCGTCTTTCTCCCTTTCTCCCTCATTATACATCACATACATCTTCCCTCTTGCGCCATATACATATATACACAGTCTCGGTGGAGTATACGCAGCGACAATATTCTCTCTTCTTACACTAGTCTACATCGTCGGACTCGTTGCGTCGCGACGTGAAATTTCTTACGTTCCTTACGAAACGAACGGAATGCATAAGTATTTCCGGCGATATTCGCCGCTACTGCCTTGGCAAGTGGTCGAAAGAGCAAAAGGGAGGGGGAGGAGGAGGAGGAGGAGGAGGTGGAGGAGGTGGAGGAGGTGGAGGAGGAGGATTCTCGGGACGACTTCCGGTTGCGAGGCGAGCTAGTGTCCCTAATTACCGTGTCGGTTCATGAATACGATTGCCGCTGCGCTGGCTTGGCGGACGCGCGCGAGCCGGCGAAATGCCTGGGCACGGAAGCTAGCGTGGCGTCACTCGGTTGTTACTCGCTCATGAATTTATGTATCTGCACTCTCCTCGAGCGAGGAGAGCTGCGCGAGAAGCCAAAGACGACGAGACCGAGTCGCCCGTCGCTCCGCGCGGAGAACCGACCGAGTGACGTCCACTCCCTATTAAGAGAGAGAGAGAGAGTGGAAGAGACCGTGTAGTCTGGATAAAACGAAGCTAGTCGAACTGTTTTGTTGGGTGCTTGGCCATCGCGATCGGGAGTTTAAGTATGATGGCTAATATGGCATTAATGGCTTTGACGGTCTCGCCTGTAATCTTATCCTGTATCAGTTGCGAGACCTCCTTTCTTTGTATTCTTAGAGATTGACGGGGCTATGATGGATATTGAATTGATGTGGTTTTGAAATGTATTTTGCTCATAGCAATTGATATAAGTTTTCGTGAATTGCGGGAGTATATTAATATCTTGTATAGCCTGCGAATGTCACAAATTTTATAAACAACATTGATTAAAGCGTCGATCGAATGGAGATGAATAGAACAAAATAATTATTATCTTTGCAAATAAATAAGTTTGATTATATTTGAATTGTTGTATTGTTACAAAGCAAAACATTAGAAACTTGAGTAGATGATACTTCAGGTAAAATTCTTCAACTGGATTCAAATACATTTTTCTTGTTGAAAAAGCTGTACCGATGCGCAAAAAATAAGACGCGATAAGGCACACTTTATGTTTAATGTCGATTAAAATTCCATGAATCTCCTCATAAGATCTCTACTAATTACATTGGCGATTTAGATAAAAATCACCATAACAATCTTTCAAGATAATAAACTATACGTTTTATCCGTGGCCTTCCATTATGCACCGACACCATGCGCGACCGAGGACGTAAACAAACTCGATTCGCTTGTGAAAATTCACTGTGTGTAATTGGTATACATCTGCACGTATTAATGTATCTACTTCGTAGTAGTTTTTTTTCTGGCAAGTAGCAGTTTATTCTGTATAGATTACCTTGTTAAACAATATTTTGTATTATTTAAGGTGAATCAAATACTAGTTTTCCTATTCCTGTTTTAATATTTAACCTTGTGAAATATTCAAGCCCTAAAGAAACGTTGCTTTGCTTAGATATAAATATATATCTTTTAAGAAAACTTTCGATTAAATTAAATCTTTATCGCAGTATTTTAAACTTACAATAGTATACAGTAATTAGTAAATAATAATATAACCACGTAAAATATTTTATTCATCATATTATATAAAAGTCGCTGTTCATAGATTGGCCCTTGACTAAACTTGTGAATTTGTCAAAGAATATTACATTAAAATTGCCAAAAATATTTTTTATATCTCTCACTATTATAGCATACAAATGATTTCAAGTAAATCTATTAAAACTAAACTTGATTTTATCAATATAAGTTAGCATTTTTTATAATTAAACCTTATATGAGATCCAGCATTATGGTTTTTTATATATTTATTTTAAGGCACTATTAAAAAGATGCATCATATCAATACCACAATGAGAAATATATTTTTATTTATCTCCTAATTCATTATACCACATTTGTTTAATGGGTCCTATTTTGTGTTAATATATTACGGTAAGCTCGATTACTGATTAGTAATTTTGTAATAATAACTCAGTAACCCAATAGTTAATGAACTCAACAAATCAATGATTAATCCAATTAGTTTGCAATAGACCCACAATCGATTAATTTGACGAACTAATAATCACTTTTTTGATATTGCAAGTTTAATAATTAAGAAATTTCCTGTATGGATTTAGAAACGTTATCAATATAACCTATATCTTAAATTCTTTAAAATAAATTCTTTAATTAAGTGTTAAAGTTGGAGGAAGACAAGTACTATTGAATTAACAACTATTTTTACACTATTATTATTTAAAGGAGAAACGGAATCATTATCGAGGTATTATTATCTATTATTATTGGGTAACACGTGAAATCATCGAGGGACTCTATTTCACAAAAAGAAAAAGGCAATAGCTCGGCATATACTTTCGTCGTAAGCATAAGCGCCGCTTCGTTGACTGGAGCGGGACGTAATCAAAGTCGCGCGCAGCCACGAGCACCTGCTCCACCTTCTCTCCTATGTATACATACATACGTATATACCCACTCAACGTCTTTTGTTCCCTCTCTTGCAAGATTGCGCGACTCGCATAGGCTCACACACACACACACACACACACACATGCATGCGTAGGTTTCTCGGTCTGTAGACTCGCTATATACTCAGCTCAAATTGACAAAGAAGAGCCGTCGCGATTTTAACATATTAGCGTTAATTAAGGCGCAATTATGTCCCCGCGCGCTCGCACTGCTCTCCGCGTGAGCATGAGACTGTGTCCGCGCGCCGCGCTCGACGACTCTCATCCATATTCAAGTGGAGGCATTTCCGCGCTCGCTCACCTGAAGACTCGCACACACAGAGAGAGAAAGAGAGAGAGAGACGCAGGTACGCCACCTTCTTAGCGCGATGATGATCCCCCCCTTAAGTCTGCTTTATAGCCGGCACAAGGGGGGGAGAAGAGAGCGTTGACAGTCCCATCGCGTGGGACTGTCCCGCGACGTCGGCCGCTTTTTCTTGCCAGGCGAAATATGGAGGACGCAACTGAGCGTCTCGCCTGTTATACACATGCGTCTCCGTGTCTTTTATTAACACCGCGATAGTCGGTGTGTGTGTATGCGTGGGCTTATCGAGCCGCCTCATCTGTGCCCTGACGCTCCAGAAGCTCTCCGACGAATATGAGCGGGCGTTTCTCATGAATTTCTTTTCCTGCGCCGAGCGCTCGCGCTCGCGCGAACCCCAGAAGTCGTTGCTCTGATTTTTACAGCTGCACCGGTATACCCTATCCTTTTCGGATCTCGCTCGAGCGTTGCGTTGACATTCTTTTTGTATGCTAATCGACGGTTGCGACCGAGAGGATGAGAGAGGGAGAGAGAGAGAGAGAGAGAGAGAGAGGGAGGGAGAAAGAGAGCAATTGACTCGCGAGCAGCCGAGCGAACGCTATACTGTTGGCGCAGAATTCAAAGTCATAACTAGGATGAATTTATGGATGCATTGTTCTTTAATCAATCCTTGTGAAATTGCACTCGTTTCGAGATAGCTACTCTGATTTATTATAAAAGTACTCAATTACGTGTGATTACTTAATTAAAAATAAAGAGTTTTAAATTAAGAAAAACAATTTTAAGCATTACGTGCAGAGATCTGATATATTTACTTTGTAATAATTATATAAAAATTTGATTAAAATTTTAGTTATACTAGAAATTGTGAATATAAAAAGAATTTCCATATAGTTCAATAAAAAAAGAAATAATAGTACCATTTTAACAGTCTTTTTTTATTTTTTTATTCTGATTTTACTTTGTACATAAATATGCGTAGCTTAAATATTAATTAAACAATAATTATATAAACATACTATATAACGTTACCATCACTTTATAAAAGTTGAAAAGGTGTTCCAAGGAACTTTGAAATTAATTTTCGTAACGTTAAAATATAGTGATATCATCAAAAGTAAACAGAAGCAAAAAAGCAAAAGATAAAGTCAAAGAGAAATGAAAAAGAGAAAAAGAGCATATAAAGCAAAGGGGTTCTCTGACAGACGAAACAGAGTGAATGAAAAAGGAGCCGGATGAGTCCGCGAAGGATAAGAGGAGTCCGAGAGGACAGAAAAGTGAAGGTAAAGGAAGGGGGACAGTCGAGGAGAGAAAATGAAAGGATTGTAGAGTGTGTGTACATAAAATAGGGGTAGCTAACTATATATAATATAAAAGGCAAGTGTGTGGGAGATTCGGGAAGAGCAAAAGTAACTAAAACTCGAGCAAATTAAGTTAAGCTAGGAAAATGTAGAAATATTTAGAAAGTATAAAAATATAAGAAAAAATATAAAAAAAGTTTTTCAACAAACTACCGAGGATTTAAAATGGGATTGATAAATTCACTTAACAGAATATCGTTAATTTCATTGTTGAAGTTGAATAATTAAATAAAACCATATTTTAAAATTTTATTCCTTTTATTTAAATTGTTTATTTTATACGCAAGCATCATAGTTTCATCACTTCAACGTTAAAATCCGAATACCCCATAACTCATTCAAATATTTTTTAGATTCCATTGATTAATTTCAATCTTTATAAAAATATTATAAAAACATGGTTCATAAATATATTATATTATACATAATGCTGTCCGATTTGTCACAGCAAGTAGGTATTATCCATTAAGAAAAGTCGATAAATTATAAGAAAGGTAGTTTCAGGAAAAGCCTAAGATGCAAAAATTAAGTAAAAACTACTATATACTGATAGGATGAACAAATACGCGATATGAATGTCTGCTACTACTTAAAATTAACTGTATTAACCGTACCGATACGTAATCTCAAATGCGCTAAATCTCACTTAATTTACTCATTTTAATCAACAAAATTTTGATTTTAACGCTTAAAAAAAGCAGTGTGTTTTTCTAAGTATTATTAAACACTCGAGGTCCCAGTAGTATCCCTCCCCTTGGATCGGCGAGGCTCTGGTCGCGGCGGAAAGGTCGAGAAGCGGATAGATATATACATATAGAGCGGTTAAAAAGGAGAAGGGCGCAAAAGTGAGGGAAAAGCAAAGAGAGGGAAGTAGAGAGAGATGACCGAGGTCGAGACTAGACAGCGAGAGATAACGGAGAGGAGAAGATAGAGGAGAGCATGTCGGGTTCTGCTCTGCTCTGCTCTCTCTCTCTCTCTCTCTCTTGCTCTCTCTCGGTATGACCAATGGCAGACGGGGACACACGGGGCGCGCGCCGCCCGTATCGATCCCGACTCTCTCTCTCTCTCTCTCTCTCTCTCTCTCTCTCTCTCGACGCGACCCGACTCTACTCCTCGTGGCACCTATTCCCGGGTCATCTCATCCGTCCTCTCGTATACTCCACCAGCCGAGCGCTCCTCTCTCGTATCTTCGCTTACATTTTTCGCCCGTCATACGGGAGCGAGAGAGAAAGAGCGAGAGAGAGAGAGAGAGAGAAGTGAAGCCCTCCGCTAGAGCTCCCAGGTATTCCCTCTCTTCCCTACGCGCTCGCCTCTTTCTCTATATAGATAACCCGGGAATCGAAGCTCCGGGCGCTCGGGTTCATCCACTTCTGTTCACCGCGCGGCGAATCTCTTTTCTTTCGAATATTCATGACAAAATCAGCTTTGCTCACTGAATTGATTAGACCGCGGACACTCTTTCTCGACAATTCTATTCTGACTTTTCTTACAGTCAATTCTGCGAAATTCTGAGATCCAGAATATTTGTAGTTATTAAAAGAATACGTTGTTTGCATATGGAAGATTGTCCTTACTAATAAATGTTTATTTCAGGGTTAAATATAAGTTTAATTCAGATTCTTCGGGGGTGATTGTAAATAAGGGCAATCTGATTGCCCATGAATATTGATTAGACTGTAAGACCGATAGAAAGATCTTTGTCAGTTTATAATAGAGTACAGTCGACATAAGTAATATTTTTAATGTTCATATAGAAGAGTGATAAAACGGTTTTGTTTTACAGTTATTATTAAATTTTAAAAAGAATAAGTTTCGATACAGATACAAAATGGTACATCACTAATCATTGTAACGTCGATCGATTGGATTACATTAATTAACTCGACCATTAAACATTACAACAAAGTATTCCATAATATTCGAATCGACATTCTTCGCATCGTATTTCCAGAAGCTTTTCTATCCCGTCATACTTGACCTGAATTCCCCCGTACACATTCAATTACGAGAAAATGGCCGTCCGTTAAAAAGAAGAAAAATAATGACGAATGGGAAACGAAACGAAAAAAAAAAGAGTCTCGAGCTATATCAAGAGTTCTATATATACACAGTAGTGCGCGCGTAGCGCATGCGCGGAGCTTTTCTAACAAGGGCTCTCTCTCTCCTCCTATTCGGGAGGGAGTATAGCGACGGCCTCCCAGGGTCCGGTCGAATCGTCGCGAGATTGACTCTCTCTCTCTCTCTCTTGCGCTCGGGCGCGAGCGTTGTCACCACTTGTCGCGCGCGCCTAGCAGAACGACACGACGAGTGACATCGCGGCGACGGTCATGCGTACTGGTCCGGCCTATCCGCAGCCGGTGTTATTAAAATTTTCGAACCAATCAAGAAGGCAGGCCGTGCCCCCCTGCTCACGAGTTGCGCGTGTCAACCTCCGGTGGCTCTCCCTCTTCCCTCAGTCACTCCCACGCGCTCAGCCAAGGAGGACAAGCGATGACGTGCACGTTGACGAGTCGAGAGCAGTCTGTCTGCCTGCCTGCGTGTGCGCTTTCGTCATTGTTGTGTGCGAGAGAGAGAGAGAGAGAGAGCTGCGCGCGTGTACTGCCAACTGTGGAACGGCAGGAGAATCGATTTTTCGCAGACTGCGCTCTCCGGGAGCACATATCCTCCCGTCGTGTGTGTCGTACGAACGAAAATGTTGCTTTTTCAGCTTATCTCACGTGATTTTAAGGAAAAATGAGAAACTTTTTAAACGAAATAATACTTTTCTCTTGCAATTGGATAGTATGCAATGCAATGAAGTCAACTTTAATAACACGTATATATATTAATTAAGAATGAATGTAAATATTACTTATCCAATCTTTTCTGAATGAAAGAATTTATTTCACGAATAAAAATATTGCACAATTCCTTTTTTATTCGAATAGATACGTTAAATTTTCTTATCATTACGAAGTGAAAGTATTATTTATTCCAGATACGTAGATAATATGCGATAATTTTGCTAGAAAAATAAGATACCATTTATACGTTCATTTAATTTGTTTCTATGTTTTCATTTATAATTTAATTATAATAATACGCCCATCACATAAACGTCTGTTATTGATACTAATATAACTAAAGCTAACTAAATGAGGTATACACAATATATTTCACACGAATATATGTTATGTTTTACAGTAGGACCATCGAGTTATTTTGCAATATGAAAATACATTGCTTTGCATTTGATTGACACTATTATATTTTGGTTTTGACTACCTATTTAGTTTCTTCGTTGGAAACGTAAGATGAAATCTTGACAAAGCTTTTACAACGTATATAACTCTTGCATACCTCGCAGTATGCAATGATAAACAATCGTTACTACGAAAAAAAAAAAAATTGCCAAAGTTCTAGGAGCTTTCACCATATTCCACCGGATGTAAAAAGGCAATAAAGAGCGGCTGCGCACAAAGACCAACACAAAGATCCTCTCTGCCTATCGCCAAGACTCGTGCGTATACTTTTCTTCGGCAGCCAGTCGCGCCGAGTGGACTCGTTCCAGCCAGGCATATCAACGGCATCTTTCGCCGCGTGTAACGCCCACAACCATTATCTCGGCGATGATGAGTGCGCGGGCGGCTGTAGCCTCCTCGTAACACACATCGCGCTCCTCGAATCGCCCTATAAACACGTTCACACGTGCGCAGTCGCGTTACAACGATACTTTTGTATGTGTGTGTGTGTGTGTGTTTGTGTATTTGTGTGTATATAGTCTGTCGTCGTCCTGCGTATGTTGATGGGCGAAAAATCAGCGCGGCTGATGGACAGAATCGTGTGCTCCGTGCAGTAGATCATTCCCGAGTTAGTTCGGACGCTGGCTTTGCGGACTCCCCTTCGACGCTTGTCCCGTATACTTTTTGCGCGATTTCTTTGCGGGTGACATATGTATCAATTACGTTATAACGATTAATTGTAGATGGATTTAAAAATTCCTGCTTTTGCATAATACTATTTTTTTCAAATGGATTGTCCGATACTAAATGGAAGTGCGTTGTTTTATCATTCCAGAACTAAATGTCTACGATTATTTAAAACTTTTTAATCAACTACTGTCCATAAAAAATAATTATAAAATTGAATAAACTTAATATTATATATATATATATATTTAAACGATGTGTTAATGAATAGAAAAAAACTGTGAAATCAATCTAGTAAAAGAGCAACAATAAATGATGAAAAAGCCAACTCGGCTATTCTCGCATATATAAAGAAGAAAAGGGAGACGGGTATAAGGGAGGGCAAAAGAATAGAGTAGGAAAGAGCTAAAAGCCGGTCATTGTGCGGGTACTATAAGGAGAAACGCGCGTCCCGTCCCTCGACTCTTATTCTCAAATCAGATTTCGTGTCACTGGGCTGCGCGAGCGAGCAAGCGAGCGAGAGAGCCTCACACGGGCCCCTAATCTGATGCGGCTTCCTCGAACCGATTTGTCGTCCGTTAAGTCTCACCGGCCCGCGCGCGTCCACTGACGTGCGCTACACATCCTTCCATTCTGCGCCTTGACCAACGCTCGTTTAACGTGGATGCGGGTCTGATTACGCATAAGTCTGCGAGAGAGTAAGAGAGAGAGAGAGAGTCGCAATATCGTACACCGACATCGCCATGCGGTACAAAACTTGATACAGCACGCGGTTATGCATATCCGTCCATCCGCGCATATATACAGACGCGCCCTCGAGCCACACAAAGCCACCAAAGCGACGTCTCAATTTTTTAGCCGGAGATAAGATTGTGCTGCGCGCGAATGCGACTATATGTATATGCACGCATATATATCTATATATATGTGTGTGTGTGCACGAGGAGAAGAAGAGAGACGCGCGAGCGGTAGACTACAGCGGACGACCGGTGCAAAATCGATTCCGGGAAAAAGGCCGAGCAGGCGAGTCGCGTCGTCGGGAGCTGCATTAATATCAGCGCGGCATTCATACTGCCACTGCCGCCACCGCTGGCCAACTTCTCGCCTTCTTTCGCTTCTTGTTGGCTTGGCTCGCGGCTGAAAAGCAAGTCCAGGGGTCTCATTGTTGTCGAGTCACTTTTGCTCGCGCGCAGTTGATTCAGGAGTAATCTATGTATCCTCCCCTCGCTGCTCTCGTCTCGCGATTATGCGATTCTCGTACTGTTCGTGTGTGTGTGTGTGCATGTTGTGTGTGCGTGCGCGTGAGTTGCTGGGGGATCCGTGGCGATAAATCTGTCGGGGATTCGAAATCTAAGACCCTGGCCGTAAGAGAGATGTGTTTCTAAAGTGTGGATTCTGACCAAAAATAAACATATCTGGCGCGTGTTGTCAAGCTCTAACAGTAGTAGTTAGTATAATATTTAGTATCTTGCAATTAATTGCTGTGGTATTTTTCAAATATTAAGTTTTTAAACTTATATGTAATTATGAACTATAACGAACGGTTCGTTTAATTAAAAAAAAACGATCAACAATCTTTTCACTGTACTTAATTAATGGTATTATACCCAAAGCCGATCTTCACACATCATTGATTCACTATCAAACGCATATATAGGTTATGCCCTTTCACTTTCATTAAAATTATGCACGTTTGTTTTATCGCGCATCAATTAATCGTCCGTGCCAAAATTAACTATAAAGCCCCGAAGTATCCTGCAAGTGCGCAAATGTATTCGCGGTGCACTTGATTCGCGCATGCATAATACTGCACACGATGTTTATTACACTTCGCTCTCATTAGAACATCGAGCAAAACGTTTGCATATACACCTGAGAGAAGAGAGAGAGAGAGAGAGAGAGAGTCGAAAGCAGAGAGCTGTCTACATAAAAGAAAAAGGAAGGAAAAAAAAGAGCTGGAGGAGGGCAGGGAGCGTCGAAACGGGAGACGAGCTTCGCTAGTGTACATATACCGCTCGTGCCTCAACGTCGACGGCTGTATTATTCCGTGAATATTACACTTGTGACTCGGTGTATACGAGCAGCAGCAGCACAGCATAAGGGTGTAAAGGTGGAGGGGGTAGCGGTGGAGAGAAGTACAGGGGCAGCAGCGGCAGCGGAGGCGGCAGCGGCGGCATTTCACTCTGTATTTGCCCGTGTTTCCTAATTTCCTTCGGGAAACGCCGCGGAGAGTATAACGTCGCTCGGCAAACTGCAATGTGCTGCGCCCGCGTATTCCGCTGCCGCCGCTGCTGCATTATTCACAAAATGTGCAGAACTGTCTCTGTCTGTGCTTGGAAAAAGGAAGGAAAATTGAATCGCTGGTTCTCCAAGGACAAAGAGACGCCGCGCTGCTCTTTTTTCACTTTGCTGAATTAATTAGTTATGGGGATGTTTGGAGTTTTCGCTGTTTTATTATAATGTAGAGCTGAGTCTAGATTGTTCTGTAAATCGCTTTGCGTGAGATTCATTGTAATTATATTGTACAAAGACTGCTTTAAATTGTTAATAAAAATGCTTAAAATAAGAATCAGTGTAGTTTATGTATTATTATGGGAGTAGGATTGTAGATAGTAGATGTGTCCCGAGTATGGACAGACAATGTGCAGTTAGTATGTTAATTTTCAAAAAACAAAAGTTTATTCTAATATTAATACTGTTTTAATTGCATATAACCATTGTTTCTGCGGTAATGTGGAAAAAAACTAAAAAGATAGTTTTTTTTTCAATAAATAATAGATGCGTAATGGAATTGAAGATTTACTTTCCGTGTCAGATAATTTCACTTTCAGTTGCATAGTTTTCCAAGTATGAAGAAATATGACTCGTAAAAGTTTAGCGAGAAGAAAGGGGGATCGATCTTAATTCCGACGTTACAACAATATATACGCAACACACCGAAGCAGCTAAGCAGAAGGAGAAAAGCTCGCGCACACTTTTCCCATACAATCACGACTCAAGTCTACGCGGTGGTGGCGGAATCATTTTTCTCTCGCATCATCTCTCCTCCACTCTCTCCAACTTATTCGTCGAGAGCTGTTTGTCTCGAGTGTCGAGTGCGAGTTTTTTTGCTCGTGTTGAAAAAAATCTGCCGACGTCAGCACTTAAAATCTGAGGAGATTCGGGCAGAGGTGCGAGAACCTTTTAAAAATTCACGTCACAATGCCAGCGAGCGATAATTTGTTCCCGATGCCAACTAGTCTCTCTCTCCCTTTCTCGCTCTTTTTTCCCTCCTTTGTTTGTAGCTGCACTTAAGCTTTTCTAGACGAACGCGAAGTTTATTAATTTTTGCAAACGATTCGTTAAGCGGCTATGGGGAATGACACTGAACTTTCTATTTTTATTTTAAGCTTAAGTTGATTGCTGAATGTGGAAATTGAACGAATAGGTTTAACAATAGGTAAATTATGAATTTTAAATATTACCAAAACATGTTGTAACGTTGTTGTACTCATTTACGCATAAATCATTTGTTACAAACGAATGATTTTGTCTTTTGACAAAGTTATACGCCAGTCCTCTACGAAACACAAAGCTAAAATATTGCAAATGTTTTTGAACCTGCAGTTAATAATGTCGGAGTACCAAGTAGGAGGGTTGCTCTCTCTCTCTCTCTTTCTCTCTCTATCTATCTCTCACTCACTAGGCGAGGAGAGGGAAAATTTTCTCGCAGGTCTTATGATTATAAATAGTCCTTGTTCGACGGCAGTAAAGAGTAAAACAAGGGGGAGTAGCGGTGCTGCGGTGCGCGCGCCCGCGAAAAAGCTCGGGAGTTTGTCAGTGCCGAGGAGGCAAATGAAATTGTATTAAAGTTTCACCTCTCGGCTTAAGTTAGAGGCATCTCTCACACTCTCTCTCTCCTTCTCTCTCTCTCTCTCTCTCTGTCTTTTCTTCTCCCCTCTCTGGGATATCTCCTGTACCTACGCTCTGAGATATTAAACTTGTCGCTTTAACGCAAAATAAAGCGCGTAACGGCGTGGGGTAGAACGACTTTCGATGCCGAGCCGTTCGACTTGCTCGCGAAGCTTCTTCTTTGCCTCTGGCTTTCTATCCTCGCCCTTTTAATGGCGAGACGAAAGTTGGCTGCGAAAATCACTCCGCCCCCCCCTCCCCCATTCCCCCCGAGGGCTAGTCGATTTCGCCGGTTAATGAATTTAAAAATATTGCCAAAGTTGACAAAAATGAGACTGGCGCCGTGCTGTTCAGCTCTTCGTAAATCTCATTTAATTCGATAATGTTTTCTTTTAATAAGAGTTTACTTTCGATAGGTGATTATATAAAAGATTTGCGAATAAGTTTGTCCTTGCTTTCATATTACAGTAGTCAATCAATTATAATAAAGGTCAGAGTAATCTGTTTTTACCGATAGGTTAATAGGATAGGAATTTTTTATAAAAAAATAATTAATCTCAACTCTAATCATAATAGAGATTATTTATAAATTTTATTACAATTAGAATTGGGGGTCAACTATTTTTTTATACAAAATACCGTATTATTTGATGAGAAGCAATAAAATCACTGTTTAATAGCATTGTTCAATATCGGTAAAACAGAGTAGGTACTCTGACGACCTCAAATTTGGAAGTTGTTATTTTCTATATTCCAAGTATAACCCTTCTAATTCAACTCGTATATTTTCAATCCCTGTTATGTAAAATGTACCAATTCCTTCACAAATTATTGCAAAATAATGAAAGTTTTAATCCATTTCCAACATGTGGTATTTAATCAACATCTCCAAAATCGATACGATACAAATCTATTAAAGTAAACTGTCGTGTAAGCAAGACAATAATCTTCTTCCGCAAAATGTATATAACCCATAGCGATAAGCAGCGCGAGAATAAAGCTTGTACAACATCGCGCGTAAGTATCCTCAATTTGAAATACCGTATACGCACGCGATGACGAGCCCCGAGCGTAGATTCAAAAAACCGATAAGAGGGCCGATAAAATTTCGAGGTATATAATGTCAAGGTGAATGGAAGAAGGGAAGGAAATCATATCGATCGAATGAACAATGTGACGGCTCACTTTCACTGGGTGTATATATATATAGACACCGCAGATCCAGCGGCTCGGCTTGTTGCCGATACGGCGATTAGTTGGCGATTTTTTTACGAGATACACTCGTACACATGCGCACGTCTATATACATATACAAGC
Source organism: Megastigmus dorsalis (assembly GCA_900490025.1). Classification (NCBI taxonomy): domain Eukaryota; kingdom Metazoa; phylum Arthropoda; class Insecta; order Hymenoptera; family Megastigmidae; genus Megastigmus; species Megastigmus dorsalis. Next base: position 41,271 of record UELU01141780.1, read on the forward strand.
CATGCACAGTATAGGTGAACACACCGGCAACAAACGACCGCATCGTCTATTACATGAAATTTATGCGGCTGTTATGTTGGGGCACGCGGGGCCTACACACACATATATATATATATATATATGTATATACACGTGTGTGTATGCCAGGTGTCTGCAGCGTACCAAGTTTTCTGACCCTCGCGCTCGCGAGTTTTTGCACGCTGCACATGCACACACACACACACACACACACGCGGAGGCTCACATACTGCGCGATTAGCGTTGCGCGTTTTAACGGCCCTCCCTTCCCCCCTCGACCGCCAGAAGTGCCTTTATCGGTTTCTGTAGCACTTGAACCTCGTCACGGTGTGTGAGCTACAGCGCACGAGTGTAGGAAAATCGGCGCGCCTCCCGTGACCTTGAAATTTAAGAGGGTTATTAAGAGAAAAGTATAGATGCGAGCGCTGTTTATATGCGTCGAGTGCAGTATCGCGGCTCGCGAGCGTGTGCCTGCATATATGCGCTGCGCATAGAAATCCATACGAGAGGTTATTAAACAGCTGTGCATGTATATAAAGGGTTTGTGTGCGCTGTGTGTGCATGTGTGCGTGTGTGTGTGTGTGGCAGCAGAGCTGAGATTTGTTCATGCGGTTTACGACCTCCGCCATGTGTGATTATGTGCGTGGTTTATGCGTCGCTGGTACAATGATACTGATTGCACCTTGAATTATCTGGCATTGCTGCAGCGCTGCGTAAAGAATGAGTTTTTGGTATCGGCAATCGACAACACCCCTAGGGTATCCCGTTGGTCATTATTTTTCGGCATGAAACTTCGTTTATACTGACAAAGATCGATCATGCGTACGCTTGTGCATCTGTACGGATCACCTTTAATGTTGAAAATGATGTTTAAAAGAAAAGTACTCGAAATGAAATGTCCTACTTAACATTGCATACATATTATCTGCTTACAATATAATTAGCGCAATGGGATAATCAGAAATATATTCTATATTTTTTCCTGTCACTTTGAAACGATACATTAACTTTCAATTTGAACATTTTTTACATCGAGCAATAGCTTTATATGCATTCGCTTACTTTTGAGGATATAAAAAGATATTCTTCCTATGTTTGTTGAAAACGATACATAGGTATTAGAACCTTATTAACAGTAATTACTTACTTGTTTCTTAAAAACTTTAAATTAATAATTATAAATCTGGTTTAACTTATAATATAATAATAGTTTTATTATAACATTATGTATCCCTTATTGCCTCATAGATCCATCATGTTTTACTTGGTAAACTTATAGGTGAATTTTTATCGATTGAACTAAAGACTAATATATCTGTAATAACATACGTAACGCAATCTACAATTTAAAGCTGTTTTAAAAAAGTGCAATCTTTCTCGAAAAAAGCTGGGCACGTAAAATATTCAGCGTTGTGCTGACGGCCGAGTATCCCAAATCCGCTGCTTAAGCCCACAAATCCGCAATCTTGGGCTCTTATTTTAACAGCTGCTTAAAGAGTTTGACCAAACTTTCTTACCCCCGCTTTTAAGTTTCGTGACGACGTCGGGTGTAAGCACGAGCCACGGAAAAAGAGAGGAGGCGGCGAACGAAGAAGCAGGATCAGTACTAACACAAAGCGTATATATGTATATACGTAGCGATAGAAGGTGACGGCGGCACAACGACGAGAAAGAAGTTGAAGAGAGAGAGAGAGAGAGAGAGAGAGAGAGAGAGAGAGAGAGAGAACAGGTTCCTTAACGGACACCTCAGCTGCCAATTTACCAGGCGTACACGCAACTAGGCAGTCATATTTTATTTACGATATAATTGAGATATATTGAAACGTAAGATACAGACGTCCAGCTGCGTCTTAGCGCGAAGACCAACAGGCTGTGCCCAGCAGTTGCTCTCTCTCTCTCTCTCTTTCTCTCTCTCTCTCCTCTCTCTTTCTCTTTCTCTCTATTGGATTTATTTTGACACTCTTTCTTCGTTATGTTCGCTTATTTTCAGGTGAGAACTCGACCTGATTGTCTACTCCCTGGAAAAAGAATAGTTAAAGATGCAATATTGTCCTTTTTTTAGCTGTGGAAATTAATTACGCAATTTCACGAAGAAATGGGTGTGAAAATATTGAAATTCAGTAATTTACTATAAAGAATAATAAATTTTGTAAAATATATTTCATATACTCGGTACGTGACAGTGTATCGTTAGAAAACGAGTGTTAAATATATTTTTTTTATTGTTGTACAGTCGCGAACCTATCATTTGTGTCATGAAGAACAGAAGTTAAACTGCACGCAAGAGACGACACCTGTCTTGGAAATTCATATTATATGGTTTTACCTGGAAACTTCGCAACACTTCATATTTCGAGAGGCTAGAAACTACCAAACAGCCAAGTAAAAGACTGCAGAACACGCGATTTCGCAAGGGATATCACTTGAACTCTTCAAAAGTCTTTTATTTTGTTCCAGCCTTATTAATCTTTTTTAGTACTTTCGAAGTAAAAAAGTTAAAGTAAATTTGCAAATAAAACTTTTTTAGCATACTTACTGAAATTAAAAGAACTTCAATAATATCGCATTTTACAGATTCTTAAAGGCAGTATTTAAAATCAACGAACATAGTTATAGTTATATAATAGTTATACTTACTCCCACGATGCGTAAATCGATATTATTATCATTCTACATGTATCAGAATAATTAATATGGCTTTTCTTATTTACTACGGGCATTACGACAAAAGCCACGTTGAAAACGATGAAATATAGCTTGTGATCGAGGGGACGTACGACTCTAACTAACGCCTAATTAACAGAACCACGTGTGTAATGGGAGTAACGCCGAGAGTGCGACCTCCTAACGATCCTATATTATTACCGAATAATCGCAGAAGCGCTTGAGTGCGCTGTTATATATAGGTGAATTTTTAGTGCTGCTCTCGACGTTCGCTCGCGTTATTATTCTTGCGGTTTTGCGGCCGCCCGAGAAAATTAGCGGTTCAAGCGAAGGGCGGCTTCTTCAAACTACCCCCGCTCGTACATATGTGAGAATGTGGACCTGACCGACTAAACTCTTGGGGGATGCTCTGATTTTCACCAGCTGTTGGGAGAATTCATTGTTCCCTGTACCAATGCGACTATAAAGACGATAAAGTAAACGAATTCTTAGATACACTGTATTTCTTCCAACTATGATACTTGTATTATTAGTATATGCACTTTTTTAACCAAAATTAAATTGATTTATAAACATATTTTTATTATTTAATTAAAGTTCAGTTAAATACGGACGAATTTTGAGATGCATATGATATGGAGCTTGTTATACGCATGGACAATACGCTCTTATACATTTAACTGTTCATTTATCTGTAAAAAAGATCGGGTCAATTATTATTTCGTGTCTTTATACCACTTGAACCTTTTAAGTGACGCTTACAAGCATTTCCGAGATTATCGCGTATTTTAAAAACTCTCATAATTGTATTCACAACGACGCTAATCTCCGCCGGACGAATGCCAGATCCTTTGCCCCGATTGTTATACCTTTCTCAGCTTACATTTCCTGCCCCGAGTAAAACGAGGTGAACCCGCTAAAAATCTAACCTTTATACATAAGAAGGAATCAAACCGAGCTATATATATATATATATATATATATATATTTCTCTTGCACACCAGCAGAGAGCGTCATTTCTCTCGAAACTTTCCAGAGCCTTCACATAAGCTTGTTCACGGGAGAAGCAAGCGCGCATCTCCATCGATCGACCATATCTCTCCAAAATGTTTTCGAAATTTCTCTATAAATAACAATCAGGCCCCTCGATCTATCCTGCCCCCTTTATATTTTTTTGCGCTAATCCATCGATCGATCTATTTTTTCGCTCGTCGAGTCTCTTTACGATACAACCATTATACATTCCAGTTCTATATATATACACACGGCAGACACAAGTATAATCGGGCATAGCTCCAACCGAATTGAATTTCGCATTCTCATCAAGATGGTGATTGTCTCTCTCTCTTCTCTCTCTCTCTCTCTCGTTCGCTCACCGGTGTATCCGCGCCTTAATTACAGGAGGTCCGTCGATAATGCCCACCTTCGAAAACTGCCATAACGATCCCCGTGGTGGCGAACGTCAGCGTGATTTATGTCCGGGAAATGGGTCGTGCCTGCGAGGCCTAAACCGTCTGCGTTTTGTAGAAAACAGCCGGACCTATTAGCGCTGCCGCGGCCATAGTCGCAGGCCTTGTCGTCCTCTCTCTCTCTCTCTCTCTCTCTCACTTCTCTGTATGCGTATATATGACGTGTTGTATATACACGCAAAAAAAGGAGCCGAGGTAAGAAAGCGTAAAGTGTTGGGACGAGCGCCTGAGTCGAAACTCTTGGCCGAAAGTGCGGCGCAGCCGATGCGAGCGGTTTTACTGCAGCGAGTGTTGCAGGAGGCTCGTTACGAGTCGTCGAGCGTGCAGTTCGATATATATATAAGGATTTTACATGGGGATAACGATTCCAAGGGAGCTGGATCTTTTGCGCTTGTGCGTTATGCAGCATGAGAGCATGTGTCATATACAGAGACAACGTATGGTAATGTTTTGACATGGTGTGTTTTAGTTAACCGAATGCCGTTGCCGCGCACTATGCATGCGTTAGGTACAGCAGGTGATTATTAAGTGAAAACTGTACAGAAATGTCGAGATGTCAAATGTTATATATGAAAAAGGAAAATAATCACTTTGTAAATGGAAAGAGTGAATATGACTTTGAAAAAATGAAAAATAACGATGAGGAAAAATAAAAGCTACCTCTTTAACAGCTTTGTAGAGTTTTTTTTTGTCAGCTTCCGAGGATTTTTCGTAAGTTTTAACTAATTTAGCGATTTCTAGAATTGATTTATTCCAAAAATAATGGTTTTTCATCGATTTGATAGAGACTATCATTTTCGTTCAAATAGCTAAAAATACTGTTTTACAACTGTATAGTAATACAAATTCGCGATACTCCATCAATTCATAATACAACTGCAACTTCGGCCGATCAGAAATCATCCTTCCATTACCGCAACATTCGTATAGTTAAACTCAAGCGATGATTTGCAGCGCGCGGTCGCGTCGGCGGCGTCGGCGGCGTCGGCGTTGGCGCGTATAATTCGCATAAGGAAGTCACGCGAGCGCGAAAAAATTGTAGCGGGAGCGTATATAGTAGCTGGGTTGGCGCGCACGCGCGTAATATGCAGCGGGTCGCTTTGCTGCGCTTGTGTGTGTGTGTGTGCGTGTGTGTATGTATGGTTGCGCGAGAGCGCGTGAGCGATGCCTTTTCCTGGAAAGAAAAATCGTAAAGCCTCTTGCGGAGTCGCGCATATTAAAGCGACGCTGCCCGCTGCCCGCGCCAAAGCACATTTTCCGCGGCTCTTGCATTACTTAGACCCACGCGCACGAGCTCTGCGCACACATACACATACTCATGCACACGTACACGCGTATACCCATGGACATTGGTATTATATATGTATAATATAGGAAGCGAACGACGCCGAGCGCAATAAATTCGCATCGTTATACATACATATGCAGTGTGTATGTGTGTGTGTGTGTGTGTGTGTGTGTGTGTGTGCGCAGGCAAGCAGAGAGCGAGTGGTAGTTAGGTCGCGCGCGTTATGTATTATGCATTTTCTGTCCACCCATTTCGTCTTCGTATTTAGAACTCCTTGACAATTATCTTTCCGCTAGGCTAAGAGGCATGTAATATTCATGGGGCTCGCAAGGTGGAGAGAACACGAGAGAGGGGGGGAGGTAAGGAGAACGAAGTGCGCGCGGGGTGCGGGTAAGGTAAGGATATACATGTGTGTGTGTGCGTGCGCGTGTGCGTGTGTGTGTGTCTGTGTGCTCGGCTTACAATACAGCGGCCGCAGGAGATTCCGAGATTGCGCGCTCACCGTGACACTAATACCGGCGGCAAGGAAATGGAGAAAATCAACTTTAATTGGGACACAGAGGCGGCTTTCATTCGTCCTGCGACGCTGGCGACGGCAACTCCTATACATATATATACTGACGCTTCTTCGTTTCTTGCAGTCTAGTGCATTTATATATACAGACACCGGCGATCGACCGCACGACAAGACACTCTGCTACGTGCATCCGCGTTTGTAAGCGGACTGACCGAACGGTCGCGTAATGCGGTATTTGTTTGTGTATGCGTGTGTGTGTTTACGCGTTGTAGGACGTTAGGCCAAGCGTTGCGGACGTGTGTATATGAGTGGCGTATACAAGGGGATTACGCAGTTATGGCTTGTATATAGGAAGGAAGTCGCCGCCTCGTCTGTGCCGTCCGCCGTCTTGCCAACGAGTTGCAAAAGCTGCAGTATAGAGTATCGAGCGCTGCTGTCTATGCTTTCTTTCAACTGATAGATTTTGTGAGGAAGGGTTATGCAATTGATGTAGCTCCGTGCGGCTGTGAAGATTTATCCAATTTTTGTAAAAAATAATACAAAAGGATTGCTAATATCTTAATTGGAAATTATAAGAATGATTTTGCACTATTTGTATATTAATTATAAATATTTATAATTCAACGATAATTATTTTCTCAATGTAGTATATACCATATTTCGATATTTTTTCGGCTCGACTTTCGAAAAAGAAATGTGGAAGATAATGCGTTTATAGTAGATCATAAGTGGGCATAAAAAAAATTATATTTTTGAACTTTATAAATTTTACGACAGTAGATAAAGCCGAGGACAGCAAGACTTAATTCGTAATCAAACTTCTATTACATTTGACGGAATGACTCGTGATCTGACTTTTCGATCAGTTACTGGAGTCGATTTTTTCCACACTTTAAATAGCAAAACGAATTTCACATGTCCACCTTTTTATCAGAAAAATATTGGACATCCTCTTCCAAATTAATTATACGAGTCGATCTAAATATTGCAAGAGAACGTTGCATTAATCATAGAAGAAGCGAAAAAGCCATTCTCGCCGATAAATCCCGAAGCAAAGGATCCCACAGAATTTTTTCCCCCGTAAATCAAAAGCGATTAGATTCGCTTCACTTTTGTAAAATCTCCGAAATCGGCTCGATCGGGAGAAGGAGCGGCTCATTGTCGCGCTGAACCAATTATAATTCTCCGGGTAACGCAGGTCGTTATAATTGAACCGGAGAGAGGCTCGATAATGGGGGTCCAAAGAAGATTAAGAATAGGAGCTGCGAGAGAGAGAGAGAGAGAGAGAGAGAGATCGCCCGCAAGAAAAAGAGAGATGAGCTGCTGCCGGGGTAGTCGAAAGAGAGAAACCCAGCGCGTTGCGGAGAAATAAGGCGTAGAGTAGGAGAGAGAGAGAGAGAGAGAGAGAGAGAGAGAGAGACGGAGCCCTAGGTAGTCTCGATGACTTATGTGGCTCTGACGCTATCAGCGAGGCGTCTCTGGAGTCCGGCTCTCTCTCTCTCTCTTTCTCTCCTCTGCGGACGCCAGTCCTCGTAAATCATTGCTCGCGCGCGATCCACCCACGTTCGTCCGACAGCTCTCTCCTTCTCTTTCTCTCTCTCTCTCTCTATTTCTTTCTCTCTCGTTGGCGCGAACGTTGCAGTAAGAGAAGAAAGAGAGAAGGAGCGAAGCAAGCGCGAAACTGTGGTCAGATACGATATGACAATTAACGGGGTCAAGGGGGCGAACGAAGCAGAGAGAGCGAGATAGAGAGTTAGAAAGAGAGAGAAAGGATATACTCTGTTGGCGTGTATATACAATACGTATATATACACGCGGGGTCCCCTCGAGGAAAAATCCATGTTATATACCCGGTCAGAGATAATCGCTCGCGCGCACACAAGCGAGGAAGGGCGACCTCGCGAGAACGCGCGGTGCACAGGCGCGAAATTGTTGGTTTTTGCAGCCGCCGCGCCGCCACCGCGAGAAGGAGAAAGAGAGAGAGATTGAATAAGGGATTGTGACAAAAGTTATTACGCCGCGAGTGTCGAGGATTATATTCTCCGGCTCTCGATATTTATTTGTTGCGGGGGCGTGGTTTTCGTGTACCAGCCGCCACGAGAGCTGTTACTTTTTCTCCCCTTCTCCCTCTCTGTCTTTCTCAGTGTGTTTCCTTTGAGAGGTGCTGCTCGCTCGTAATGTTGCTGTTTCTTTTTTCTTTTCCTCCTTTTCTCGCTTGCTCTCTCTCTATCTCTCTCTCTCTCTTCAAGCCAGACTGCGATATCGATGAGACTGGATGATATTTCTTTTAATATACTTGAGTAAAGAGACTCTTGAAAAATGTGGACTGTGCGCAAGTAATAAACTATTCTCGCGCGTATACGATAAATGCCATTTTCTTGCTGAACATATACATTTTATTCGCGGATTATGCATCCGCGATTATGATTAATGGTGTTCTCTTTATTATTACTACTTAATTACTATCGTTCCATTAACTTATGCTGTTCATAAATTCGCATGTACGTCGCACTGCACGATACAATATACCCCCATGCACCATGTTTCTCGTACTCGACAAGCTGTGTGTTATAAGTTTTTGTAAGATTTCCTGCTTGTCGCTTAAAACGTATTTACGGTTTTTAAAATTCCACACGTCGTATTAAATAAAAAGATATATAGTATTCTAAACACCGCGTTAATTTTTATCCGCATAACTAATTTTATTAATGTGAAATGAAAGAAAAAACACGTCCCTTTCGTCAACTCTACAATCGCTCACCATATTTAGAGCTTTTCTCGCTCGGTGCCGTATACTGTAGACGCACCTACGTCCTACCCTATTATACGCATACAAAGTCAGTCGAGCTAGTCATATAATCACAAGAGTCGCGCTCGCACACGCAATACGAGCTATATAGATGCGGTGCAGTCTCGTCGGCCCGCACCAAAGAGAGGCTCGCGTAACTCGGCTTTCATTGTCGCGCTGAACGACTGTGTCGGGCGCCCCCGCGGAGAGATACAAATGACAAAGATATACCGGAGAGTTTCTACGCGCACGCGGCTACCGTATATCCGAGCCGTATATATATTCGCGAGAGACTCGGGCGGCTTTATCTGGTGGGAGCGATCGGCGAGTCCCCATATTTTTCACCATATAGCATACGTGAAGTAGTGTGGTGTATCATCTCTCCCTCGGCTTTCGAGAGAGAGAGAGAGAGAAGCGGAATGAAGAAGAGACGTGGCGGCTCGGCCGAAAGGGAGGTTAGAGAAAGATGCGCGCTCTCTCTCTCTCTCTTTCTTTCTCGGTGCGCTCGCGCGCGCGGTCTTACATTTTTATCGGGCCAATTCCGTCGACCTACAAGTGGTTGTTGTTGTTGCTGCTGCCACTGCTACTGCTGTTCTTTTGATGCGTGACTTTGTGTGTATATATAAGAGGGTATCGTCGCGCCACGCGTTTCAGGAAATTCAGCGGAAAAGAAGAGGAGACTGTCTTTTTCCTCTATAATATAGTCATATGGAACCTCTCGTTATATTTTGTCTTTTATTATTTAACCTTATGTGTTTTGCTACATACAAATAGTTTTTCAGCCTCCTGCTATTTTATAAAGGATTTTGGCTTTCTCTTAAGTATTTGCAAAGCGTAATAAGTACGTGGACTATTCTATTTTCAATTATAAAACGTATAATATTCTCTATATACCGATTGCGCAAACATATATATTTACATGGCAATATTTTTAATAATATTCGACGTACCAACATGCATTAGTATAGCTTCTCAACCGAATTACAAAGTACAATCGTGTGTAACGCAGACTTTTAAAGTTGAAGCAGCTTTTTAGCGATCAGGGCACAATGTGCCGTTGATACATGCATAAACGCGAATAAACCCGTCGTGGCCTGCGCGAAAGTCTTGGTATAGGGCTCGGGAGCATCGTTTTGATAAAGACAAGGAGAGTAGAAACGAGTGGCTCTCGTGTGTATAGTTGTAGAGTCGGGGAAATAGGAGCGGGTGAAAAAGTCACTGCTGCGACGACTACGACGACGACAACGATGACGACGTGTTGCGTAGGGAGATACACTTCTCGCTATACCGCGAGCGGCCGCCTCGGCAGATGTCCTCAGGATAAAACGGACGGGCTTTGTTCTGCGCTTATGAATAAAACATTCGATAACGCATCTCTCGTGCTGCTACTGTTGCTGCTGCTGCTGCTGCTGCTACTCGTACGCTGCACCGTAGAGTCGCAGCAAAAAACATTCGCGTGTATACACACTCTTCGGACAGTTTTTTTACCTCCTTGCTCCTTCTACACCGTGTGTGTACATTCGGAAATTCTATGTCTAGGAGTGCTTCAATTTCTGCCTACCGCCAACGGATGTTTCGAATTTTTATACTTGATGAATTTGTTTTTGGTCGGTATGCGAATTTGAGTGGTTTGAGTTTTATAGATAGATGTGTAGCGAACGATCATTTTGCATGGAAAGAATATTTGGTTCTAGAAAGATCATTTTTCTTACTGTCATGAACTTTAAAACAATTGTGCGCAGGTAACTATACTATCTTCAAACGTTTTTAGCATTGTGTATTATTACATTTGTTAATATTTATAACCTTTTCATTGTAGGATGAAATATTATGATAATTAATTCTATGATCATTATAACTTCCTGTGACGGTAATTTTTGTAGTTTCCATTATTCTACTGAAGTAGCTTTATAACTTCTACTTCATATCTTTTTTTCATCAGCTAATTGTAACATCTGAGATTTATGGTAATTGAGCCTTACTCTGTTGAATAATACAAAAAAAAAAAAAAACTATTGTATAATAAACTAATAAAAATATAATATAGTAGTTTTCTGTGCCTTACTAACCCGACCGTTTCTACTTATACCGTGAGCACAAATGATTTCAACAATAATACAAACAATAAATATAAAATATAATTATTGGTTTAAGGAAAATTGCTACCTCGATTTCATTTCGTTGGGTATTATGATAAAATCATTAAAAAACCAATAATTAATAACCAACGAAATGAAATCGAGGTAGCAATTTTCCTTCCATGCATCAAAATTATCACTAATCAATTCCTCTGCACTTCAAAAGTGCATTAATAACACCGCACGAATTTTCTCAAACAGAGAGAATAAGCCATAGTCAAAGTCGGAAAG
>UELU01141782.1:0-47406 GCA_900490025.1 Megastigmus dorsalis
CGATCGCCAATAATCAGTTTAAAGAGCCTCGTAAACGTGCGCGCGCTCTTGCAACTCTGTCAAGTCCGTCGTTGCACGCTGCAAGAACCGGAGCGAGAGAGAGAAAGCGAGGGAGCAGGGAGAGAGAAGAGAAAGAGAGAGAGAGAGAGAGAGAGAGCGATCGTGCGGTTGCCCATATAGTGCCGTGATTATGCGTTCGAGCGCCCGAGGCGAGGAGCTGAACGCATGCTCCACGTCAAGGAAGAGAGAAGAGAAGAGAAGAGAAGAGAGAGAGAAAGAGGCACTGCCGTCCGCTCTGCGCGCGCGACGTCTTGCCCTCAACGCGTAATTTATAAATAAACGGCTCGTGGACATAATTTTAAATTAGGATATAAAAAGATCGAACTCGTCCGTCCTCGTCTTAACGAAGCTGTCGCGCATATACATGCGCAACGGTGGCACACCTTTCACGGCTGTGTCCAATTTTCTCTCTCTCTCTCTCTCTCTCTCTCCCAGCCATTGCCTTTGCCCTTGCACTTTCGTGGGCGTCGAGGCGGATTTAAAACGATTTATCGACACCGAGACTACGGAGAAAATGAGCTGTAATGCGAGCGGAAGATTTTTATGGACCATCCCGAGGAATCTGAAGGAGAACTGTGGGTTTTCGGCTGTCAATCTAATTTCAACGTTTGAATTATTCGCACTTTAAAAACATCTTTTCTTCGTATTATAATTTTAAGACCCCAAGCTAAAAAGTATGATTCAAAGCATTATGTAGATAATTCCTGCTGTTGTATTAAAGAAGCTTTGATACATAAATATCCAGCTGATACAGTAAGGGCAATTGAAAATAAGGCGAATTAATGAAAGATGCGCACCAAATCCACGTTATATCATAAATTTAATGTTGACGGAAAATCTAATTTTAAGGCTCAAAAGAAAAATGGTGTCCCCTGCAAGCGATCGATCTCGAAATCGGTAAGACGATCTTGTCCAACTTTTATTTCCCAGCGATAAAAATAAGACGTTCGGTCATAAAGGTGAATCTGTAAAAGGAACAATAACTGCATGTATAAAGCGATGCATAAATCAAATGGGTTCATAAAGAATGACCAAACATCTTCCTCTCGTATTTCTTCTCGCAATAATGAATTAAAATCCCCGGCTCGCTGGTTATCGGGCCCCCGCGCGATATAAATTATTCCCCGAAACTTTAGCGCAAAGCCAATAAATTCCTTTTATACATATATATCCGTATATATGTGTGCACCAAGAAGTTTATAGGTTCTCGCAGAGCATACATGCAAGAATTGCGTCACGCCGCGCGCGCCGCTCCAGAGTGAAAACAAAGGGAAATTTTGAGATGGCAAAAATTGAGCTGCGGCGCGGTTCTCTTGCGGCTAAGCGGAAACTGTCTCTCTCTCTCTCACGCTGACTTCTCAGATGCATTGTTCGCGGCAAAACTTAATTCCGTCCGAATCTATATACAAGCTTCGGCTCTCGACTTTGGCATTCCAGTGTCATGTCGAGCACTCAACGAACATTTCCCCGGTCGGCCCTCCCTCCCTCGCTTTGTTGTTTTTTTTTCCTCTTCTTTTTGGCAAAGCTCGTTAATGAGAGAGACAATAGCGGCGCACGTGACTGCATCCGGGGTATTTTGCGTCGTGCAGCGCGAGAGAGAGCCACGTTTTTCATCGGAATTCCTTGCGCTTCTCATTTAAATGCGCGGACGATATATATTGGGCGTTTAATCATCCTTGAGAGTGCATATTTGCGGTAATACGAAATCAATATAAAGCTGACGGTTCGGTGGTGTGATTATACACTGTGCGCGAGCGAGTATTATATATATATATTTTTTTTTGTTAAAGTTGTAACAGAAAGGAATTATAAATATAAAGAGTAACTGATGCAGCTGCACTCTGCTACTTTGTTTTCGTATAAGAATATACTTATGCGTAATAACCTTCAGTGGACATCTCATTCAACAGTTATATAGGTTTTCGTGTACAAAGCGAAACCTATTAATACATTTAAATGAGAACAGATTTCTGAGATGTTTTCATGTTAGTGCTCTCTACGAAATATTTAAATGCAAGTTTTTAAATATATGTATACATAAGATAAAAAGCTTTCGATGAAATGAAATCTGAAATATAAGCTATAATATTATAATTTATAAACGAACTTTACTTTTACAAAATTTGATATTCCTATTACTACCCAAACCTATATACTTGCTGATAATCTAAATATTATAAAATCCAATTAATACTCTAAAGTATAATGCTTATAAATACGCGGATACGCTTAATTCACTGATATTGACGTGTCAAAGAGGATTGCGGAACCTCTGCTTCTTTTCTTTTCTCTTGCTCTTCTAGTAATTAAAATTGCCCGACGAGTGTCGCGTTCCTCTCGTAACACAGAGGATCGGCATGAAACTCAAGCCGAAGACGCGAAGTACGGGACAAGCGCGCGCACTCACATAGGCTTATCCGCTTGCATATACGCATCAGCGTTAGTTCGCGCTCGTGCCAAAAATTTGAAGCACTCGGAAGGCTTAAGGTCGGCGCCGAGCGCTGGAGAGAGACGAGCTTATAAACTAGGAGCATTAAAATCATCGCCACATTCTTAGATTCGGGAATTGCGCGGTGGCCTCTATGAATGTTAATTATACGGTAATCTGTTGCCGACGATGGATGAATAATGTCGAATTGAAATAAGTTTACGCGCGTGGGATTTTAAAATAGCAAAATGAGAATTAGTACTTTTACGTTTTATGTTAATCAGTAAAACTAAAAATAGAACTTTCCTTAGCCGATAGTCTAAAGTTGGTTATTACATCAATTCTTTGACAGACGATATTTATTCTAACAATACAAAATTAAATTTGGTTACTTTGAAAAATAAACTTTTTATTTTTTCTTTTCCAAGTAAAATTAAAATTTTTCATTTTAGATTAATTCATGGATAAGACTAATAGATAATGTATCCTTTTATGTCAAGGTAACATCTTCCTCAATTAAAAGCAAATAGGAATTTTCAACTTCTTACAATTATAATATTAGAGATTTACTTGACGATTAGATAAAGATTCAAGAAGCATATTTAACGTGACAGAAGAAAAAAAGTGTACGATAAAACTGAAATTTTAGATTCCTGTAAGGCAGTTGCAAAATGAAGCTGCTCTAAGTGTAAATAAATGTAGCTATCAGCTAAACGTCAGAGACTCGTAAATTCAATTATGCAAACGTCCATTCCGCGATCGGCTGAGAGAGAAATAAAAAAAAAAACAAAAAAAACGAGGTGCTGCAAAGTCCGTAATCGTCGAACTGTAAAAGGCTTACGGCGTGTATTTACGCTAGTGCGTCGCAACAGCGGAACATCCGAGATAATGACGCCTGACAGGTATGGTGGAGCGGCTGGTGTTTTTGTTTTTATTTTTCTCGGTGCTTTGCTTTTTTTTTATTTATTTATTTTTTCTCCATTTAGGCCCAGCCATTGGAAAACCACGTTTATGCGGTAGCTATTATAAGGCGTCGATTCGCCGTGATTTTACGCAGCTGCGGAAAGAATTTAAACGATACGGTCTGTGGCTTCACAGTTACAGCTCGAGAAGACGAAGTAGTTAAGCTGGTCGAAGCTTTCAAGCGAGCATAAATTGTGTTTGATGTAAAAAGTTTACAGTCCTTTCTTTGATATTGAATAGAATGACTACAGAATTAGAATCAGCCGATCAAATCAAGTATTAACTATTTATATCGTTATATAGTTTAAAAATAATAACTGTATATATGCATTGATAGTTTTTAATAATGTAAATTCACCGACAATACGAAAATAATCTTTAATATTTTGATACCACGAGATTTTCACGCCCACGTGCGAAAAATCGAATCCGGTCATACATAGTTGATTTGAAAAAACACAGGACAAAATGCCCAGGCAAGCCGAGTGCGTTCAGCCCGCTAATAATGGACGGTGCATCACAAAGCTATGTATACATATACGAATAAGAAGAGTCGGCCGCGCAATTATCGTACCTGTTTATGTGCCTCCAATGTGTGCAATTACAAATTTAATGCCGTGGATCGAGCGGAGTGCAGGATGCGGGACCAATCCAGCCAACACGGAAAACTAAATGCGTACGATACATATATATATATATATATATATATATATATGCGCATACGTGTATAATGTACATCGAGCGTCACTCACTGTGACGATTAAAACACGCGGGCGTTAAATCGCCGAAATGGACTCTCCGCGATAATATCACGAGCTTTGGAGGTAGGGGGTGGAGAGGGCGAAATAATTTTCAAAATGACGGCTCGTTAAAGCTCGATGAATTCGCTCTCCACGAGTGGGCCGCGCGCTGAATTTTGAATGCAGCGCCGATATCGCCCGTAACGCGCCCCCGGAAAACTCGTAAAATAATGGGGAAAATGTGGGGCACTTGATGTTTTCGTAATTACGAAATTGTCTTTTGGGACGACGCTCCGGTGGCAATGGAATAATTTGGAATTATTAACGCTTTAAGTGAGGGAAATAATTAATGTGCGCGCGTCGACGACGCTTGCCATGTATTATTGTTTTGGGGAAAAATTATGCGCTCGTTTAAAGAGCTCCCAGATATAGAAATATATATTGTCGTTTATGCGAAGGCTTCAAAGTGTTTTGTCACCGGACGCCTTTTTATAGAAAGCATTTAAGATAAAAATGATAAAATTAATCTGAGCGCATAAAATAGTAGCGCTATACCGCAGATTAAGTCCACTTCAACTAAATCATGCACACTTAATAAAGCAAAATAATGCATGTGCGATAATAGGTCATCTGTTTAGGAGACTATATATACGTTAAGCGAAGTATTTTTAAATGTATATACACAATCCTCGTTAAAAAAAGAGAATCAAGAGCACACAGCTAAAGTTAACCGCGGCTCATTGGGGAGCTCCGAAAAAGTAATCGGTTCTCGAGCCCCATATTAATAAACCCGCAGCATAGCCTATATCGTCTCGCAACACTCCATATAGGTCACTTTCGAAAGCGTAATATACGCACCGATAGCGTAGGCCCATAACGTGTCCTATTTTCGTAGCAAGTTATTCTTAAAAAACATATCGATAGATCGGTCGCGCTTAGCAGCAGGCTGCAGCTCGGAAACCGGCTCTCGGCCCCGGCATTACGTGAACCTTCCGACACATGCATTATAACGCAGCGTGTCGGAAGCCATCATTGTCACAGGCTTTGTGTACACACACGCACACACACGCACACACACACACACATGTGTATATATATATAAGGTATAGCAGACGAATCGGCCGCACGACCTGAAACTTCTTTTGTAAGTTGATTCTTCGGCTTCGAAAGAGAGGTAAAAAAGGAAGAGGTTTCGCACGCTGCGCGCGAGCTAATGATGCGAGAGCTGCTACGCGTATACGCACACACACACACACACACACACACACACACACACACACACACATACAGACACACACGTAAGTGCGCATGCGCGAGTGAGGTAGAGGCCAGCGCGATGCCGGGGAAAAAATAAGAAGTGCAGGATGAAATGTATGTGCGCGGCGCGCGAGTTGTGGAGTAAAAAAGAGAGGAGGTATAGCGAGGGCCAGGGAGAAAAATATTGTAATTTTATTCTGCTATAGTGAAGTTTCGAGAAAGTCGAGATGATTATATACAGGGAAATGTATTGAGACGTTGAAGGAAATATATACGTGTGGAAATTACTGGGAAATTCAGTAATGTTTCCAATTAGAGTGTTACTCCTCGGAATAATGATGCCATTAATGCTTCTTAAGACGTTGTGCGCGGGATAGGTTAATGTCTGGCGCGGCGATACTTACCGCAGAGTATTTAAATTTTTCATTTCTTCCTATAACATTGTACGGCTGCTCTGCGAGAAATCTTCGTTTCTTACACTTCTTCACATTTTAATTGATAATGCTTTGAAACAAAAATCATTTCTTATTTTTACCTTATACATGGATCGCACTAAAAAAAATTGTTCATATTTTCATTTACTTTGAAAATTTCTAAATGTTTCACTGTATACTCAACATGTATCAAATTTTTCTCTCGAGGTGCAAAAAATGGAAGAAAAACAATGAAGGAATGGAAGACACGATTAAGGGAATGGAGCGAGAGAATCAAGAAGCGCAGAGGGATAGGGCGAGAAAGAGAGAGAGCTCGGATTAAAGAAGCCCGAGAGAAAACAAGCGAAGAGGAAGAGACGGCGAAGAGAGAAAGAGTGAGAGAGAGAGAGAGAGAGAGAGAGACGGAGAAAAGCATGGCCGGACGAGAAAAATGTAAGCTCGAGGAGAACGAGAGGAAGCAGAGGAGGAGAAGGACGAGAGAGATATAAGGAAGGCGCGAGGAGCTGCGCGCAAGGAGCAAAATGAAAAAGAGGTAAGTAGGCGCGCGCTCGAGAGAGAGAGGTTGAGGCGAGTAGCGAGGAAACAGTAGGAGAGAATGAGAGAGAGAGAGAGAGAGAGAGAGAGAGACGGGGGGGGCGAGGGAAGAAGGAGAGGTAATTACACCGGCGACATTGGCCCGTCGGCGACCCGACAGCCGCTTGCTCGGTAGAGCTCAACTCGCACGACTCCAGACTCATCTCCTTCCACTCCTCCCTCTCTCTCTCTCTCTCTCTCTCTCTCTCTCTGTCCCTCTTTCCCTTCTTTTACTAGACTCGCAGCTCATATAGGCCGTATCACCCGCACGCCCCCGTACACCCACTCCTGGCTTTTCTCTCTCTCTCTCTCTCTTCTCGCCCGTTTCGTTTTTATTTCGCTCTTTCATACATTGTCCGTCCATACATCAGAACGCGTTTGGTGCAGGTTATCTGAATAATACATTTTCCTCTATTATGTTTCACTTTTGACAATTTAGGCAATTCATATTCGCTGGAATACATAAATTAATCTCACAGCGGAACAATTTCTCCTATATGTCCACCCATTTCAAGCCCAAAAGAGCACTTTTGCGTATAACAGCTTCTCGCAAAGAGCTCTTTTAGCTTAAAATGGGAGGTCATTCAATTGTTTACTGAGCTTTCTTGTATTTTGGAAATAATTTGTACTTGTAAGCGTTAATCGTAGACAAAACTATTCTTATGTGCAAAACGTTTAAAGCATATATTCATTAACGACATACAATGACGTGTCTGACTATTTTCCATACTTTTACTACTGTTTTCTAGTTAAATATCCAATAAGCCCTTTAAATTAAGGTAATCTTTACATGCATAAACTTACAGAGGAATATTTATGCACCGTTATAATAAGTTGGTCTATGATAAATGTTTTTCTTTATATACATATTATTGATAATAAAATTTTGTTAGGATTAGTATTGGTTGCTGAAGGCGCCGTTATATCCTGGAACAATAAATATCAGTCTATCCATCTCTCCCCTTTTCTCTCGTTTCTTCTATCGCTGCTTTTCTCTCTCTCTCTCTCTCTCTCTCTCTCTCTCTTTCTCCTCTTTCCATGCTTCTTATCTCCATCCTTTTTTTTTATATCCCAAAACTCCTACAGTCTCTCATTTTCTATCAATATTGGTATCTTTCCATTAATTCCCAATTCGTCTTCTCCCTCTTGATTCTTTTCTCTGACTTTCTGTAGCAATCTTTCTCTCTCTCTCCTCCTCTCTTCCCATTGGATTGCTTATATTTCGACGCCGTGCAAGGCTTACGGTTCACTCGAGTTCACTAGTCGACCGGCGAACCCGACAGCGAGAGCAAGAGAGAGAGAGAGGGAGAGAGAGAGGCTGCGGAGTAGCTTCGACTCGAGCTCCAGAGTTCGAGAGCACATCAAGAGTCCATGAGAAGCTCCGGGCGATCCAAGCCAAGAGAAGCGGATCTTCAGATCGAACTGCAGCGGTTCGGCTGCAGCTTCTCTCTCTCTCTCTCTCTCTCTCTCTCTTTTTCTCTCTTCCTCTCTCTGATCTCTCTGCACGATCTAATTAGGAGCGTATAGCCGCAGACGCCGCGGCCGACGTACCTTGTATGCCCTCGCACACGTGTAGCGTTAAGCTTACGCATACAATCGTTTAGGTAATTGCGTGGGCGGAGGACCTTTTTTTCCATCGATATAAGTGCTGGCAATATAACACGTGGACCTGAAACTGTCCGTAGCGCCGAATGACTTTTATCTACCGGAAATGCTGTTGTGTTCGATAATAATTTTTAATCATTTTACATGCTTTTGTTTAGGAACATTCGGCGCGTTAACTCTATTGAAATACATTTTACGTAATGTGATTGTAGTCCGAACAAATTCAGTATTAGTGGGCTTTAATTGTTTAGAGGATTGTACGCGTATACGATTCAATTTATTTTGCGGATATTCAAAGCAGGTTTATTCAAACTTGATGATGAGTGGTTTTAATCCTTTTTTTAATTTCAATCTATATAGGTAAATTAATTCAAGAACATATAGGTCACTTGTGAACTACTATATATTTGTACGTTAAGTTTGTAAAGAATAAGTCAAAGTTGTATATGTTCATCGTCCGTTAAGGTAATAACCGAGACAGTAGTGAAACGCGCCCATCGCATACAATATCATACCACTTTAATACTTCCAAACTCCGAACAAAATGTAAAAGCACTATCATATCTGCACGACAACTGATTAAAAATCTCTCGCAAACAACATACAGGCATCAGTTCCATAAAGGAACATCGCAGCGAAGCTCCATATTCAACGGTAAAATCCCAGACTCTCTGTACACTATACATGCTCGTACAAAAAAAAAGCCGCACGTCGGATTGGTATACAATTTTTCACGACTCCCAAATCCCGCTCAAAGGAAATACTTTATACTGCCTGCTTTTACACGCTGCGCGTCCACCGTATATTATACATGTGGCCGCGAGAAAAAGCCTATATATACTTGCGCGTAGACAAACGGACGAATCGAGCAAAAGATAAAATAAAAAAAGGAAGTATTATACCGTCATTGGACGATCATAAAAAATCTTTTCGCAGCCTCGCGGAACGTCATCGCACATTCGCTGGCTATATAATATAGCTTACATGAATAATCGGTCCCGATCGCCTCTATATTATAATGCGCTGTAAGGCTCGCTAGCAAGGTGAAAAAGGGGCATCGGTGCACACACGCGCCTCTAACCAGAGATTCTCTCTTTCACTCGCTGTCCAGGTATATGTATATATATATATATATACGTAAGATGGGTCCAGGATGCTCTTCCTCTCCCGGCGTGCGCATGCGGTTATACCGTTAAAGCCGCCCGCCCGCCATTTCTTTCGACAGCCTCGCCGCTATATATTCGCGCTCTCTCTCTCTCTCTCTCTCTCTGCTTGCAGTGTGTGTACACTCCACCACCGCCTAATGCCCGCGGCGCATATAGGTACACACACGCTGCCGAGATTTTACTTCCCTTATGGCTTAAAAACTTTCATCGACGAGCAATATATATTTTAAAATAAAATTCAAGGCTAAAACCTATACATATAGCTAAAACCTAAGATTTTCCATAATTGGCTTATTATCTAATTTTCAGTCCTGTCGCGATGTTCGACTATTATTCGTGTGTCTCGTTGCGTCTATTACGTCAGCATCAGCGTCAAATAAAAGTAAGTGCTACGTCAGGATGGTTAAATCTATATAAGCATGCAATATTGCCTAACTTGCATTAATCGTCCCGTGCATGGATAAGAGCCGCGCGGCGCGAACTCGCATCTCAGTCCTTGTGGCTGCTACGGGTATATATATACACTATTGCAAGTTAGAATTTCAATGCATAAGAGAAGCGATTTTTTATGGTCGTCTACTACCGGTTAATGAAATGAATTTTCTTTTGAATATTTATACGAGAACAGCGGTATAAGCTCGTGCAGCAGGCAGCTATATTAATTCCATTCAAACGATCGACCGACGCGAGCCTATAAATTACCGACATTTTTTATTTATCAATAAGTCGTTACTATTTATGCCGATTTCGCTTGGCAATTTGAATACAACATTGGCTACCTTATAATGAAAGATAAACGAGCTGCACTGGCGCGAGACTCTATATCGACAAAACATTCATCCATTACAAACGCGAAAACTGCCTATATACATATATATGTGAAAGAACGATCTTTTAGATGGAATACTTTTTTTTTCAGGAGGGGGAGGGAGGGGGAAATTCGTGTCGTTAGTGGAGGTTTTTCAAAGTAACCATAATGTACGACTATTATCTCTGAATCTCATCTGAAGCATCAAAACACTCTCCCCCGTAGGACTACCGTTAAACCGTGCGCTGCTGCTGCTGCTGCTGCTGCTGCTGCCGCATCTCGTCTCGCTCTCTCCCTCTCTCAGCTCTGCAGTCTAGCGCAGCTCGTGCAGCAAAATGACCACTTCTCTCTCTCTCTCTCTCTCTCTCTCCCTCGAATCCGTGGGAGCGCCCGAGCGCCGCGAATAATAACAGGAAAAATATTGCCTCGGAATAATCGCGGAATAGTAATAGCGTGAAATTAGATACCATACGGGGCGCGATCCAGTGGCGCGTAATATTGCAGGCGTCCGTTCATCTGCCGCTGCCTGTTGCTGCTGCTGCTGCTGCTGCTGCTGCTTCTGCCAGAGGATCGAAAACGTAATGCTGATGCTGCCTCGACCGGCGCCGCTTAATGCTGGAAATCACAGCGCTCGGTGTATACGCGCGAAAATATAAAAATCGCGACCGGGCGGGCTTAGTCTGTGGTACCGTTAGGCCGCGACTCCTCGAGAGAGCTTCACCGGCAGCTCGTGTCGTACAGTCTCGATCTTGATTTGATCGGCTGCGGTGTGCCT
Organism: Megastigmus dorsalis; assembly: GCA_900490025.1. NCBI lineage: Eukaryota > Metazoa > Arthropoda > Insecta > Hymenoptera > Megastigmidae > Megastigmus > Megastigmus dorsalis. The sequence continues at coordinate 10,810 of UELU01141782.1, forward strand.
CCTATATACCGATCATAATCGCTTAATGTAATTTCTCTCTCCCTCCCTCTCGCTCCTTCCCGCAGCAGCAGCAGCAGCAGCAGCAACGTCGGCGTCAACTTTACGATCATATCCGAGCGTCCCTTTAAATACGCTGGCGCGCGCGAGCAGCGATGAAACCGATCTATACCGGGTGTCGCCTTAGGAAAGCTGTTGTGCTCCTTTACTCTCTATCTCCCTGCGTGCGCCTGTGTGTCTCTCTCTTTCTCTCTCTCTCTCTCTCTCTCTCTCTGTGTATGTATGTGTGTGTGTGTGTGTGCGTGTGTACTGGCGTTCGCCCGCATGCCGCGCGGACGTTTACAAAATACGGCCTCGGCAGCGTCCGCGATGCCATTAATTTTTATACGCTCCTCTCTCGTTTTTCTCGCGTTCGCTTTATTTATGCTGTCAAAGCGTCCCGTCAAGTCGTAAAAAAAAGATACTCTCTCCCCCCCCCCGCTCTCTCTCTCTTTCTCGCGGGGGCTCGCATGTGCACGGATGTGTGTGTGTACTGGGCATAAATTTCGAGCGCTAAAATGCAACTTGGTTCTGTTTAATTCGCGCGATTTACTATATAGACGCTCTGCTGCGACTCTCCTTTCTTTTTTTTCACCGTGCAGATAAGGAGAATTAAAAATTACGAACACGTAAGCGATCCACCATATTCGCGTTGGTTAAAACGTTTCCATCGCACAAACTTTATAGCTTCGATGTTTATCTCGTGCTGTGGTGTGCGCGCACACACGCACACGCACATATGTATATATATGTATGAAATTTCACTAAACAGCTCACACAACGTCTGGAAGAAAGTCATCGGTATCCTAAGGAGATTTAACTGCGCGTTACGCCGCGTGCAGCGATTTTTTTTCTTTTTATAGAAAGCATTTACCGATGTTACAGCGTGTATGTCTGTGTACGTCTGTGTATTTGTATGTGTGTGTGTGTGTGTGTGTGTATCTCAGGGAAGTTGGCGTTGTCCGCCGGCAAAAAAACGGCTAATATAAACAAGCTCGCGAATAGGCAGCCGGCGGTAATTTTTTTAAGCATTTAGTTAATTGCTTGTTTGAAGTGTCAAGTTTCACTTGATTACACGGCTCAACGTTCGCTCGCAGTGTTCCGAATTAATTATAATGTTTACTGGGTCATCGGTTAATTCCAAACAGACACGTCTATGCGAGTATCGGTACCTTTATCTCGACCTAACCATCTACGTAATCGTGTGTGCTTGTTTATTTCATCCTTATATGGAAAAATAAGCATGTACTCGGAAAACACACAGATAGAAATGTATAATTATGAGGGAACTTTGTGAGAATTAGCGGAGGAGAAAATGTTACTTTCTAATCGGTTCCTCATGCAGGTAGATGACGTAAACGTCCAAAATTAAACAGATATCGGACGAATCATAACATAAACAAAATTCCTGTAGCCGCATTTCGGATTACTCCTGTATAATATTATGCAAAAGACGAGGATTGGAAAAGCTATAAAATCAAGTTTTATTCAACAAAGTACGCGAAAACAAAAAGTGTAGATTCAACGATAAGCAATGCATTTTGCAATGCGTTATTCCTATGCGTTGTTCGTGCTGCAGGAGCTGCACGATGCAGTTCACGCATGAAATGGATTATTTAAATCTCCACTCTGGTCGGGTTTTCACAGTCAATATTGTGAACTCGCCCTAAGCTCACTCGCATGCACAGCATCTGCAGCGGCCCGCTAAAACCCTTTCAGCGGCACTCGAGCGCGCTTAAACGAGTTTAGGAGAGAGAGAGAGAGAGAGAGAGAACACCCGACACCGCCGCGCTCTACCCATACCTAAACAAATCTTCGAGGATCTGAAACGGCTTGCCAAGTGGCTCCGGCTACTGCTCGTATACATGCGCGAAACGATCCATTCTCTCCATCTCCCCCTCACACACACACACACACACACACACACACATATACTGTGCTCCTTTCTCTATATCCCATGTAGGTTGTCGTCGTAGACGCGGAGCGTAGGCGTAAGCCAGGAAGCGATTCGGTTCCCTCTAGCGCGCTCTCGAGACCATCTCTGACGTCACGCCGCCACTATTTCTTCGTCCCTATGCCCGACGTCGTTTTCTACGAAAATTATATAAACTATTACGCAGAAGTTCCCTGAGAACGATGAATCGCGGGAGTAAGAGAGAGAGAGAATATAGAGAGCTGACCGGACTGTCTAATCGAGAGAGATGCGCGTCTGTATAATAGCTGCTGCTGCGCACACTCTCACTTGTATATAGTATATATGTGTGCGTAGAAGAGATACACGTACATTATGTATTCCGGGCAGGATCCTGCTCTCGTGTTTCAGCAAACGTCCCGGGCGGCTTAAGGCGCCCTGAGAACGAATCCTTTTGGTATATCCACGCGGGGGCCCGGCCGAGAGAAGAGGGCACGACACACATTGCCCGGCTCTCTGCACGAGTGAGGAAGAGAGAGACAGAGAGAAAGACTTGATACCGTAAGGTCGTGGTAGCCGAGTGCGCACGATTGTCCGTGAAAAGCGTCCGACTTTCGAGCTGCTGCAGCGCATCACCGAAGGTCAGTGGCGTCGAGACGAAACTAGAGCTGAAACAAAAAAAAAAAAAAGCTGAAACCGTCTCCGGCCAAGGAAATGTGTATTATATCTATATGAATTTAGGGCTATACACGGCTGAAACGCGGCTCACAGGATTATCTAACTCTCTCTCTCTCTCTCTCTCTCTCTCTCTCGTGTGTGTGTGCGTTAATGCGAGTAGAGGACGAAAGAGAAAGAGAAACGGCCGTTGAGACGTGACAAGATGCAGAGGACGTGGATAGTTGGTGCTACGCTCTTGCGGACACGAAACATCTCGTCGAGATGGGATTCAATGAATCACACACACGCGCGCCCGAGTCCGAGCTACTGTGCTGCGTACATATGTATATCCCGGGCAAAAGGAGATACATCCACAGAGGAATCCACAGACTTTTATTCTTGTCTATGCTTATATATACCTCTTAGAGCATGTCGGTCTATCGATGGTGGTGTCTTTACCTCCTGTGTGTGTGTGCATGTGCGTGTGAGAGGGATCCAAGGGACTCGCTTCTGTACTCTCTGTTCTCAGGTGAAATTTACGAACTTGTTCGAACGTGTCCGAGAATAACTTGGCGTTTTTAGGAATGTTTTTTACGAGCGACTCGGTGCCTCTCGGTTGTATAGGCATTTCGGTTGCGCATCTAGTCGTACAATGTATATCGTGCGTTTGTATTTTACTTCTTTTTTTTTTTTTGTAAAATCATTTCACACGCACCGATTGGATTTTGTATAACTTTGACGACCTCGATATTTTTTAGAATACGTGTTTTCAAGCAACGAAAATTGATGACCCATCCTTGCACTTTTTTTTAATCAAGCTGAATAGCAGCGTTACAATTAAGACTTTTTTACCTTATGGTAGCCATACCTGTAACGCACACTGTTATTTTCATTATTCATTCGTCTTAATTAAAAGTGAGATCAATCTGAAGACGTAAACCTTTCTGTAAATTAATGAGCTGATCTTCCATTCGTTATTTTGTACTTGTTTATTATATAACGTAAACATCTGGCGATATTTGTTACCAGACGTAAAATTTTGTATTTTCATCGCCGTCATGCTCTTTTTCACTAGATTTTATTATCAGTTTTAATGCAAATTAATAAGTATTATTTTATTCCTATGTTAATTATCCTCTTAAGCAGATGCAATGGTGGTGTAGAGATCATATCAGTTTCTCCCCATGATTTTGATTCAATAATTAACTCTGCAATCTTATTAGAATAACAGGTTAGACTAATAATGCCCACAGTTTATATTCAGTTATCAGATAGTAAAACATATTTATAGTTGCATCAGTTTAACTTTTACATTAATAGTTATTAAAAGTTCAGATCAAACTTTTTGATAACGTCCAGTTTGAATATATGGCTGTATGCATTTTTACAATCTAACAAAATATATTGAACTCGCGAACTAATTCCAATAAGAGAAAATAATATTTTACTCACACACACACATACAGTTACATTATTTCTTTTGGTTTTAAAGTGTACGTATATATATATTTAAACTTTATTCCTTCTTATTGAACAATCCTTAGAATATTAATATTTAGCAACGAATGTATGCTTTTAGAATTTTTTATACATACATTACAATATTCAATAGATCGAATGCTTAAATAGAAAGATAAATTATTCATTTAGTATAATTAATGCTGACAGTATTAAATAGTGAATGAATCCGTTAATGGACGCAGACTTTTTTCAACATTGAACGAACCATTACATGCATTAAAAATTACTGCAATTTGTAAAGATGTGATTCTTTGCTTACTTCCTTGATTAGCATAAATCAAAATAATCATATCAGCCGGTAGACTATCAATTGATTGCTTGAAAAATCCTTATGAGAATTTTCTCTGCATATTTATGATCTTTTCCAAGTTAAACGAATTGTTAATTTATTTACATAACAATATCAAAGAAGTATGCTATGACCGAGGTAAATCTTTCTATACCCGCAATATCTGTATAAACTATCAAGAATGCTAATATTTTATAAGAAAATGCCGTAAGATTACGAGCTATAAACAATAAATCAAACAGATCATGATAAAGTATGCATCTCGCAAGAGTCCACGCGACATCATCTCCAAAATGTTGCTGAACATATCTGATGAAGATGTTTAACTGAACTAAAAACGAGTGACGAAACATGAAACTTGGCCAAGTACCCATATACTCAATATCACCACCTATAGATTTATGTAAACGAACTTTCTCACTACAAATCCTTCGTACAATGCACACATCAAGCGTATAGCGGGACTCGAGAGATTAGAATTAGTTTTGCGAGGGATGCTTAACTTTGTCGAGCTGGTGTTGGATATTTCTCGGGTGCAGTACTCGAGAGAGAGAGAGAGAGAGAGAGAGAGAGAGAGAAACTCGCATATCCTGCTCCTGCAGGTATAAACGTCCTCTCTGCACACACACACACACACATATACAGACATCGACGGAGCTCTCGTCCCCCCCTCATCATATTCTCGTATAGCCTGGCCAAAGTGCTCCAGGGCCCCGTAACTGCAACAACAACAACAACAGAAACAAGAGCAACCCACACAGATGCGCATCACCTGCTCTCCCATACTCGAACCCACACACAAAAGCACCTGCACCTTTTCTATATGAATGCGCATCCACACACGCGCACGCACACGTACATGTACTCTACACAGTTGGAAATCTTGGGATCTCGGACTTTTCTTCCCCGCGCACCTCTGTTGTCCAGTGATTGTATATATGTATACACGCATTCGTCTACATATGTATATAGATGTATATATGCATGGTACAACGGATGGTCGGTCGAGGGCGAGTCTTCGCGCGAAATCTCGACTGCAGCAGCCTCCCGCAGCTTGTGTGTGTGTGTGTGTGTGTGTGTGTGTGTGTCTGTGTCGAAGCAGCGTCCGCCCGCTAACCTGTTTTCTCTCTCTCCCTTCGAGACTCTCCCTGCAGCCCGAGTTTATTTTGATTTATTGTTCCGTCGCTAAAGAGATGTATTGTTGTGACATCGTGCACGAAACTCGCCTCTATATATACTCCATCTCCCCAAGTGAATCCTTTTTCGATATGTATGTGTGTGTGCGCATATTTATGCAACGACTGTATAACGAGGAGGTTCGAATCGCTGATGTACTATTTGAAATGATATACTTTATAAAGGTGTTGAAAAATGAAATTCAATTATTCGTAAGTGCAATATTCATATTTTTCATTCCATGTAGAAAATTTACAGGATAAAATGTTGTATTACGGTGAAAATTAGTTTAGGAAGAAAATTGAAAGTTTACGCGTAATTTTGACGTTTACATCTCCTGTAAAATATTACCATAGCCCACCACATTCATTAAGTTAATGTAGGCTCGTAAAGCCAACTTGGTTTGAAATGAAAATTATTACAAACATACAACATCGCAGTATGACGTAAAGAAATGCATTAAAGTACTTTTCATGTGTGCAATAACGAGAATTCGTAAAACAACGCTTCAAATAATTCTATTTTACGGATTGAATAAGCTTATACAATTCCAGATTCAGTTGTCTACTGGTATAAATTAAAGAGAATCTGATAGCGATGAATTTGCATCACAAATAAAAATATTTTAATACTCAGAATTGTGAAAAAAATAAAGTAGGTTGTGTACACGTGAAAGATGGCGTGAAATGAAACAATACAAAATTTACATTAGTCCGTGTTCAATGTACACGGTACATTACCTCTTCGTATGAGCTACGCATATCGTAATATGAATACATGAATGTATTTTCATCGAGCATAAGCTGTAATAAAATATATAGTCTTATAAAAGCTCAAAAAATATTTCAATAATAAATTTATAAAAATACCAGAATTCGTATTTTGTGAAACGCACGTGAAACTATTATACGACCTTCCCAGCTCAACTTATCCATTATGATAATACAGAATGTAAATTACACCTCTCATCCGCTGCTAAATAGACACGCAGACATAATAATCTCCTTGTCGATAAAAATTTCAAATCCAAGCAGGAAAATATTTGCACAATCTTTAACCGAGCAGATAGGAAGAAAAAAAAAACAAAAATATAAAAGCTCGCTGCAGTCGCGAGATGGAAGAGGGTAAAGTTTATAGGGTGGATCGGACATCGAGTGAATATATCTCTTCATTTTCTATGGTCCTTGAGTCGTTATAATGTCTGCTTCATACGTATACATATATGTATACACGTATATAGAGAAGGGGCCTCTTGGCTATAGAGGCATGCGGCAGGAATGATGACTGCGTCATCCGGTAGCCCGAACGGCATCGATCAACATCGTGCCGGGGAGATCGCGGCCCCGAGACGAATGGGCTTACGCGAAGAAAGTGAAATGAGACGCTGTGGTGCCACTGCCGCCGCCGCTGCCGCCGCCGCCGCCGCCGCCGCCGCCGAGAGATGAGAATGCTAGCGGGGGATATTCTAAACCGAAATTTACATACATTCTGTTGATCCTGCGAGCCCGTGCGGGAGACTCTTGAATTCCCGAGGAGAGGCTCCGAGGCGCGCGCCTATAATTCAATGCCAGATGAGATGCTCTCCTAAGAGAGGGAAGCTTCGACTGCTTTCTGCGTTATTTTCCTTCCTTGACGAGTCATTCGGATTTGTCGATGAGCGTGGCTGGAAATGTGGCTGCTGCTATTTCGTTTCAAATGATTATATTGGGCGGGAATGGACGTGCAAGAAGGTCAAAGATGAAGTCCAGTTATATCATATTATATCGATATAATTGTACATGGTCGCAATATCTTTGGCGCGTAAAATTATTTCAATTATAAGTCAGTCTTAAAAATTCAACCTATATGTTTCCTTCGTACTTGAATATTAAGAAGCCCGTGAGCAAAGCAATGCTATACAATCACTGTTAAAGAATATGATTTTACTGCGCAGTACACGGAAAATATAACACTGAATCCCACACTTAAAAATTTCAATTTCAGCCATGAATATACCGTAAAGCTTTATCTCCCTCTCTTTACGCATATAAATGTAAAAGCGAGAAACCGAGAGGGAGAGAGAGAGAGAGAAAGAGAAGCGCACGCGTGCGGCTACGCCTTATCGATGGAAAACGTCAGATCGGCAGTTATTTATGCGCTTTGCTTGTCGAGCGTAAAAAATCTCGGGCAGAGAGGGCGTTTCGAGGCCTGCTCTTTGCGTCTCTCTTCTGGCCGCACTAGCAAAATCGGCCCTTCGAGAGCCCCTCTTGGGCAGGAATTCCACGCGGCGACGAAGGAAAAAGACCGCCCGGAAACTTGTGAACACCCCCCCAACGCTCTTTGACTTTAACTTGCACGAGAGAGAGAGAGAGACAGTCCCGAGATACACGCAACTTCTAACGGTGACTCTCGGGCTTTCATTACCGCCAAGTCCTTTCTTTTTGCCGCAAAGTACGAGGAGAAGGAGATAAAGATGGGGTGGAGGGGGTGGAAAGGGAGCAAAAGTTTGAATTTGTTTAGGCCCGACGATGAGCCGCCTCCCTTTTTCCTTTCTTTTGCCGCGCGGAAATAATTATACGAAGAGAAGATTCAGCCGGGTGGTGGGGTTGTAAATGTGTACGGCTAAGTTTTGTTGCGCTCGAGCTGAGCCGAAGGGGCGAACGCGAAAAACACGAGGCAAAGTGAGATTTTGCGTGCCACTTTACAATTTTCGCGATTTCGATCTCAATTTTATAATTTATGGCGTGCAGAGCCAAATGAAAAGCATCGCCGCGGTCAAGTGGTGAACTTTGTTTAGTCGTTAAGACGGGCTAAAGGGGAAGGCGGCGGAGGAGGAGAGAAATGGAAAACAAAATTACGGGGGAGAGGCTTAAAAGTCGTTTGAAAGAATAAGCCAGTCGCTGTAATTCAGTAGTTACACTAAATCGCTGCTATAAAATTGATGTGTTTTATGAAAAGGCTTTTGACGTTTCCAGAAATGATTTAACTGTGAATGTTTTTTAATTGTACTATAATTAAATTGCAAACATTTGTGGAAAATTGAATTGGTTCTTTCGTACTTTCATTTTTAATGCCATAAGCAAGTATTCAATTTATTACAGATGGTATATATATATAATAGATTAAAACCTATTTTAAGTTAGTCGATAATGTAATTGTACGAGATCTTAATAATATAATTATAGAATTTAATTTACAATGTATTAAAAGTGGAATGATGAGAATAAATTAGAATTCTTAACATAAACACAAAAATTATTTCATAATCTTAACGAGTCTTAAAATCCATTACCATGAACATATTCTGTTCTGACGCTGATCATCACAGCAAATGTAAGTATTAAAGAAGCGAATTATAATAAATATTAGTTTTCAATGATTTCAGTAACAGAATATCGACTCAAACCACTCAGTGGTTCTTTTTCCTTAACTTTTTAATGCATTAAAAGTATAGCAGGTTTCGAAAATGACTTCCAAGAAGCTTTTACAAATATCGACTTACGAGTTTGGTATCATATCTCAATATTCTAACAATTTTTCCCCAAACGAATATTGTAAGCTTAAATATAAATATATTTGAAAATATATATACATTCATATTAATACCTTACAGAAATTCAAATTTTATTCTACTCTAGTTAGTAGTGTAGACCAGAGGGCATAATTAAAAATATCATTGTTTGAGTTAGTAAAAAATGTTCAGCTCGCGGAAGTGACATGCGTTTGAAGGGGCTATAACAAATGACCCCCGCTACACTCTTAATAAGGATAATATAAAATCCTAATGAAGTTGATAAACAGATATGCACACGCATGCACAGATCGGAAAGAAGCAGAGCGCGAACAACCGTACAGTTGTCAAAAGAATACGTATACATATATGCACGTATAGTTGGAGCAAGATAAAGAGAGAGAGAGAGAGAGACAGAGACAGAGGCTTTCTCGTGATGAAGCAGCCCTCGTTTGAATATTGACTTGTGCCGATGTGTCACGATTGCGCGGGGAGAGCTTGACAGTGTAGGGCGCGAATAGACGTGGCCCAAACGAAACCCGCGGAACATATAATAAGAAATGGCGTCAAAGCCAGAAGAAAGATAGAGAGAGAGAGAGAGAGAGAGAGGCACTTAACGGCTCTTCCCACAGAGCTGCGGAACTCGGATAGCCAGACGGGTCGCGCCGTTCCACGGCTGCAGAAGAAATGCAGGAGCGCGCGAAATTCAATTGCCTGCCTTGGCACGCGCTCGCGCATTCATATAATACTACACACACACACACACATATAGTAAAAGTGAGAGAGAAAGAGCGAGGGTTATATAGGTAAGCGCGCACTCTTTGTCCCTACTTTATGGCTTTTCCGGCGGCGGGGGAGAGAAGTAAAAGAGGCACAAAAGCCACGGATTTATAATGCGATTTCTCCGGCGAGATATGCGCGCGCTAGCCCGCCCGCCCGCCCGCCAAAGATAACGGAATTATTTATCGATCTCTCTACGCGTATATGCATGTCTGTATGTGTGCGTGTGTGCGTGTGTGTTTGCGATTGGGTGTGCAAAAGCACTTTATCGAAAACAGACATTTTTATTCGATTGGACTAAATGGATCCAGTGGAGGAAGTCGGAGGAGACTCGCGGGGCGCTGTCTAAACACTAGATACGCGGCCCCGCGTGCATCTCTCTCTCTCTCTCTCTCTCTCTCTCTCTCACGATACTTTCCACCGACGTAAAACTCTCTTTAAGTGCGTAATAATGTGAATTTCCCCTTCTGCATGTATGTATTCTTCCGCGCGCGCTTCTGTGTGTGTGTGTGTTGTATGCGCGCCATTTGAGCTCCCCGAGGCGCCGAGAGAAAGAAAATTTATATACGTATCCGCGAGTGCGAGCGCGGAGAGACTATATCTATACGAGAGATGAAAGCGGATTTCGTGAGTTATTTGTTGTTCCAGAAATATTGCTGCTGTCTATATAGGGTGTACGGTATAGGCTTAGTTATAATAGCGTTTATCGACGTTACGCGTGCTTCGGCAATTTGACGAGCTATCGATCGGTCATTTTATTGCTTGCGTTGTTGCTCGATGATTTGCAGGAATTTTCAGCCTTCTTTTACACGGCTCGTGCAGCCCTTTGAATTATATACGAATAATAATGGTAATTAGTGGATTCCGTATAAGTAGGATCAGTATATTGGAAAGACCGGTTATGATTAGCAGAAATTCCCACGAAGCCAATTTTTATTAATATTACATTATTATAATATTACGCACAATATTTATTAACATTAAAATGAAACTCGTGTATTTTGTATTAAATCCACCGCGAAGGCCCATGATACAATTTACTTGAATAGGAGCCTTAAATTTCTTTTCGATAAATAATAAATTAATTTATATCACTTCTATCCTTAATTTCGAATTAAAGAATTGAATGCATACGGAATATGAACTTGAAAGATACTGAAGTTTATCATACTATCTGACTCTGGATTAAAGTTCCATAATATAATAATCGTAAACGTACAACCATAGCAGAAAAGGATCTGATTTTAATCTGCATGCGCATATGCTGAGCAAATATATTTGTTCATGCTAATATACTAATATAAGCTGGATAAAGTCGAATAATTGTGATTCGCGAGGAAAACACCCCCGTCATCATCAAAAAGCAATAGATACGCACTAGAAGTTAGCGAAACACCAAACCATAGCAAAATTATCCCTATATGGTCCAAGTCTACATACCTATCGCTTTCTAAAAAGAGCCCATCTAATCAGCCTATTTATTTTGCCAGCTGCACTCCGGCGCATAAAAACACACAGCTAAGCGAGTCGCGAGCATAGCTGAGAAAACAAGCGCGATATTGGGTCCCGGAATAAGAAGTTATCCAAGGACAAGTGGAAGAGAGGAGACGCCACGAGGAAACTTCATATACACGCGCGAAAACGAGAGATAAGCCGGCTATAGTCGACCGGTCGTTGCTGCAAGTGCAAACTTATGATTCCCGCATATATACTATACGATTCCTCAACGTATATATATATATCTAAGCGACGGCGATGCTATATACGCCACTTAGTTCCGGGGACGTGACAGAGAAGGAGCATATGTATATATATATCGCAGCTATCAAAACGCCCGAGTGTCCCATAACCGCTGCACGCTCTATCTCTCTCTCTCTCTCTCGCTCCCGCGCTCACCGATTATCTCCATATAGCGAGTTAGCGCTCGTGTGCTGCTGCTGCTGAGTGCACAGATGGGCCTTTATACGGCGGATAGCGGCGATGCGCAGCCAAGCTCGGGAGATCAAAATACACACGTCTAACGGAGGAAGGGGGCGAGCGAGAGAGAGAGAGAGAGAGAGAGAGAGAGAGACATTATAATTAGCGCGCACGCTATCCTATAACCCTGCTGGAAGGACTGCGTGGCCGCATGATTACACGGGATCGTTTTAATTACGACGCTAATTGAGGTTTGCTCTCGCCGCGAGCGCGGAAAAAAACCAAGGGAGCTCGACGACTATATGTACCTATATATGCGCTGCAGTCTCCGTCGTACATATATATATATATATATATGTATACGTACTCGTTCTCCGCGTACAGCATAGTTTGTTAATGCTCTGCCGCCGCGCGCTCATTTTTTCTTTTTTTTTTAAAGATGCGAGCCTTAATTCGCTTAATTAGACGCTTTTCTCCTAATATTAAATTTCCATTACTTCTGTTCGAGGGCTAGGTTTTTCAGGCTACGTAATTTAATCGTCTTACTTCTTGACTTTTGGACTTGATAAGGTTCATCTTGCGGTACGACAATAAAAAGGATACAGTGTTTAAAAGGCGTGTGTATATATATATATATATTGACGAGCTGAACGATGTGGGGTATTGTTTCGGTATATATAGGATTCTCAGCATCCCGAAGCTTTCTCTTCGAGATAGGCAAGTATATATATATACACCGTGTGTCATATGACAGACACAAATATGTTAATTCGGTATAATTTCTACTTGTTATACGAATGGCAAATATATTATAACGAGTCGAACAATCTAATCCCCTTGGCACATCGCCGATTCACCGATTCAGCTGTATACAAGAATATAATACCGTCGATTAATTAAGTCCCAATTGAGATTCATGCATGGCCTTACGTCACGGACTGTAGAAGCGATATTCGACTCTATTGAAACTCGACACGTATATATATGTATATATAGAGAGAGAGAGAGAGAGAGAAAGAGAGTCGAAAAATAAAATTGCATTACGTTCAAGGTCCCCCGCGCACATACACATATATATATGTACAGCTATCAATGCTTATATATATTTTATTTGCATTGTATATACACAAAGATTTGAACTTTGCACGTTGTTACAGCCGGGGGGAACGTATACGCACATCGTCGAGTGGACGCCTGGCGCAGTGCACGCATATACGCAGTTTCTCCCGAAGTAGAGCCTCGCAGCGCGATAATGATAAAGTCGTCGTGATAACTGGTATCGCTTTACATGCAATATTTTATGTAAACTCGCTTGGCTCTATCTCGCGCGACTTTCTTCCGCGGAGTGCACTGAAAATTTTAATAACCAACACGGCGAAGCTAAGTCTTCCGTGTGCTGCGGTATACTATACATACGTGACGTCAAGCATGCCGCTTCTTAATTTATTTAATACGGTGTGCTTGTGCTTAAGCGGCCCGAGTCGCGCTGAAATAGATCATGGTTGCCTATATACCTTTCGACTTGTGGGAGAATGATTAAAGCTGATATACAGCTATATATGAGCTATAAGTAAACTAATCCGCGTAAGAGGATGTTGAAAATAGAAACGAGACACTCGTTATTTCAATTGAAAGTTATTTAATACCTTTCAGGTATTGCCTAGGTATAACAAGACCGTCGCTACACGGAAAAAAATCGCAAGCAAACATTACTTAATTTAGCTCGGCAGATTACACTGAAGCAGGAATTAAGCAAAATGTATTGAAGTTATTGGGCAAATGTTACTGAAAATATTCGGTAATACATACTGAAATAACAGTCAAATACAAAGTGCCTAAATAATCAAGCAAAGATTACTTTGCCGTCTTCCAATCGTGAGTGTGTATAATACACTCTCTTTTACTAAAATGTAAACATTAACTTTTCAAGTTATTTAATTTATAAGTCCTAATTTTATATACCATATTTTCCGAATTTGTACACCCTGTGCATTAAATACGCTTGTCGGTTGCTATGTACATATCACACGGTGTAAACAACTACAGCGGCAAGCGACAGAAAATGTACGCGTGCGAGCAATAATTTTTTGATTGGGTAGATAAAGTATGCCTAACTTCTTTTACTCGATTCATCAAGCAAAATTTACCGAACTAGTTCTGTAGATGTTCTATAACCGTCAATCACATCTTGCTTGATGGGTTCAGCTCAAGCTATTCGGTAAATTTTGCTTGAAGGTTCATGAAACTCTGCTTGCGATTTTTTTCCGTGTAGACAACATAAAAGGTACTTGTATAGATAATTGTTTCGTAAAAAGTAAAAATATAAAAATAGATTCTTATAAGATAATTAATTCTTTCAACGATCATTATTCATTACTAATAAATATAAATCAATTAAATACAGAACAGTCAAAACAGACAAACATATTACATATAAACTATAATAGCCTTAAAAATATTGCTAAAAAAGCTAATTGGAACTGTATATTATTGATGCAGGATCCAAATCAAGCAATAAATACTTTAATAGAATTAATACATAATTGTACCAAAAAGGCTACTAAAAAAAGAAAAAATAAAAATAAAAAATTAGTACCAAGGAAAAAATGGATTACGACAGCAATATTAGTATCTTGCAGTAAAAAAGAAGAGTTATATATGTTATGGAAGAAAAAACCAGATTGTCTAAACTTAAAATATGAATATCAAGATTACAATAAAATTCTTAATAAAGTAATAAAGGAAGCTAAACGCAAATTTGGTAATGAACAAGTAAAGAAAAATATCGACAAACGTATAGAAATCGAATCATTAGGAATTCGCTCGAACATACGAAGTTCGTTCTAGGTATCAAGAAAAAAGAGAAAAGAAGCCCTGTACCTCCGCGTTTATCCACTCCGGCGAATTTTTACGGCCCGTAGTTCGCGGCCAAAGCTTAATGGATTCGACGAGTTGACGCGCGAGCCCGATATGCTGCAGCGCCCAATTTTTATAAAAAGGATCAGTCGCGTCGCCTCGCGCGTCTTACTGCGCGTATACTTTTCGCCGGATTAATATTGCGGCTCTCCTCTCGAGACAGCGATAAATCAAACGGACATTGGTTAAGCGTGTCTATATATACGTATATATGGATATATAAGGGAAGTCATGAACTATAATTAAGACATAACGGAAAGCGGGAAAACTGTACATATCGTGGCCTTAACGCCCGATAGCCAACGGCAGCGCGGTTCGCGAGGCCTGGCGCGCGCGCCGCGCGTGTCCCCGCGAGCGAGAATATATATACCGCGAGCTTCTAGCTCGCCAATACGAGATAAGGTTATATATCCGCGGCCGAGGTTGAAGAAAAATCCGAGTCATAACTGTTAACAACTGTTGGACGACGAAACCATTTCCAATCTGCGATGTATATATAGAGTGTAACCCTTTCTATTAATAAATCCTCTTGCTCTTTGAGACTTGCGCGGCTATATTTATTATTATTCTATATATATGCGCTTGTCGATGCTGGTTGTATATATACTTATGTCGCGAGAGTTCACTTTGCGTATTAGTCGCGAATACGATAACGTGCCGATAATTCGTTGGTGTGTGACTTTCGAAATATATATATATATATGTAGAATATGTATGAAAAACGTAATTGGATTAAATAAGGTGTTGAACACATCTTTGTGTTATATATCTCGGGATTAAATACTGGGTAAAAATAATTCAATATTTCTACTTAATCATATATGTATATATTGTTTACAATTGGAAGTTTACATTAACTAAAGAAACATAAGGTTATTCTAAACGCATTGCCCATTATTCACGTATATGCAAACATAATTATTCACATTTTTAAAATGCTCCTTCAAGAATTTCGAGAAACATTTTTCAAATTATATACACGAAAAAGAAAAGAAAAATCTATCAAACTCCTCGTGCGCCACGGCTGCAATTTAAATCTCAGTCGATTTCAAACGGCTCGACACGAGCCTATATATGTATACAGGCAAAGACGAGAAGCAACAAAAGCTGCGGAAAAGAAAGTTAATTACTCGGCAGAAATGCCCATAATTCTTGGCTGCACGTCACTAATCAGCCGAAGTTATATAGGAAATCCTCTGGAATAACAAGCAAATTTATAATGGGCGTCTAAAAGGCGTATATATAGATTTCGCATTTTTACATCTCAGAGAGCAGCGATTTCTCGCTCGTGCTCTCGCCAAAAGCACCTACATACGTACTACTGCTCAAGAGAGGCCAAATCGCCGTAAACACACAATCCCGCGCGAGCTGCTGAACTTCCAGAGCGTCAACAGCAGCAGCAGCAGTAGCAGCAGTAGCAATAGCAATAGCGGCGGACACGCGGTCCGCACGAAGGGGAAATAAGAGGCGATAGTGCAGCGCGCATGCAGCTATACGATAGAAAGCTCACTTGCAAAACGGTATAGCCGTCGCACGTATACGCAAGGAACGTCAATTATTATCGGTTAGCAGGGATATTTTTTCGGCGTATTGCGTATACGTGAACGTATATGGTATATATATATAGGTAAACACTCCGCGGTAGGAGAACCGCGGGTCTTTCGAAATAGTTCCGTAAACGTCTCTCGGTAGCGGCTGGCGAACACGCGTCTCTCTCTCTCTCTCTCTCTGTGTCTCTGGCTACCAGCAGTTCCAACAGTTCCAGAAGTCCCAGCAGCGGAGACGCTGGCGGAGAGGGCGGCTGCAGCATAGGCTATATAGAGAGCCAAACACGGCGCAAATGTCACGACTGAAAGCCATTACCGTCCGACTTATCTGTTGGACCCGCGCGCGGGTCACGTTCCCAAGTTACAACGAAAATGCGCTGTTCGCCGAGGCTCGTAGATCAGCTCTCTCTCTCTCTCTCTCTTTCTCTCGCTCTCTCGCTCTCTCCCTCTCTCTCTCGCTCGCTCGGCCCGGCTTGAAAGATATCGTCATTAGATGCTGGACGTTTGCGGATTCCCGACCTGCGCGGCTCTGCTGACCGCAGTCTCTATAGTGGCTTCCTCGTTCACGGGGCAACTCCTGCTCGCGCCCCATCAACACCTCTGCGCGCGCCTTTTTATTTTTCGCGCGGCGGATGAGCTGTGAGCCTTCTCCTCCTCTCTTGCCTTTTTTCTGCGCAGTTACAAGTCTCACACGATGAAGAAAGCTGCCAAATTTTTGCTGGATACTGAAAATGGAAATGTGCTCTTTTTTATGGCTTTCTAAGTTATTTTCTGGAAAATAAAAGAATAAATAAGGGATAATTATAAGTGTTTTCTACTTTGAAAGATTGAGCCTACTTTTTTTATAGATTTTGTTAAGGAGTAACCGGACGAATATAGTTACCGAGGTTTATCGCTTCATACATTTTTCATTGAATGTTCAAGTGTATATCAAGATACGTACAAATATTTAAAGTTTATATATAAATAAAATTAGAATTAAAATAAATTCGATCACTATTCAAAGTAAAATTTTCTCAGGGAACTTTCTAATACCTCTTAATGAACCTATGACCATTGTCATAATTAAAACCAAAATCTTATATATAATACAATTGACATTAAATTCAAGCAAATAGTTACTTAAACTATTGCAATGCTAATTATTTAACTACCTTTCGTTAAAATCCTATTCACATGATTCAAAATAATATTTTTGAATACCGTTTAACCAATGTACTTGAATTTAGTAAACGATAGTTTTGAGATCATAGATCCATAATCGTAAATTGCGTCAGTTTTCTCATACTTGCTAGTTAAAGTTTTTTTAGAATGCGCACACAGCATTAATTACCCCAAGATAATAACGTTTCTCTGAAGAAAAAAACTCCACTAAATATTATCTCGTTCTTCAAAAAAAAAAAAAAAAAGAAAAAAAAGAAAAAAAGGAGGAACAATTTTACGATTTCCAAAGCGGCGCGCGTGTATATGCTAATCCCAAACGCGCGTTTCCTTTTAAATTAATTGCTTCTGAAAACATTTATGAATTATAGAAGTTTTGCATGCCGTAAATGGCCAAGGTGTGCAATTATATAGGAGTATAGCTGTTTAGCTGCAACAGTGATTCAGGTAAAGGAGGCTAATTAAACTTAAGCCAAGGCTGCAGTATCGCTGAAGGTCAACGTTTTATTGCTGAAATTGAATGCCGCGCCGGTGTATACAAGCGCTCGTGATGGAAAAGGATCGTGGAAGAGTCCGCGGCGGCGGCGGCGGCGGCTGCTGCGGTGGTAGGACCCGAAAAAGAGCCGCGCGCCTCGCGATATGCGTCAGGACTCGTTCCGCCCAATAAACTGTAGAGATACACAGAGACCGAAAGTTTCGGAAGGTTTTTCGGCGAAACTTTAAAACGGCAGCTTATTATGTATTCATTAGCCTTTTTCGCGAGTGGATCACTGCCGCGAGGAGGAGAGAGAGAGAGAGAGAGAGAGAGACTCTATGATGGGCGCCGCGGCGCGCTTGAAAAACCGAAAAAGAATAATATTTCTCGCTCGTTCCCAGTGCGGCGCTGTAATCACGCAGCTTCCGAGAAACCCGGGGCAAACAAAGCGCACATAAAAGTGCATTTTTTCCGAAATTAAATCAGTGCATATATAGCTTTTCGGCTTTCGGTGAATCTCTCATTTGCATAGGACGTTTTAGCGAAAGCGGAGAGGCTCTATAACAATTATTTTTTAAGGATATTATACTCGGACGCTTTTTGCGAATGTCGAAAAACCAGTTTTATGAGTATAGCGTTCCCTTGAAATCTCTGGATATTGCCAACGGATTAAAATTTGAATTATCATATAAATATACGGAAATTCATTATTATTTATAATATTCTGCGGAAAATATTTTGCTTCGACCTGACCGGATATATGTTATGTAAATATGTTGCTTCGCGTAAAATGTTGTGTAAATATGTTTACATGGAATCGGCGCGATATGTTGACGATATTTTTGTCCCGCGCGTCCATATATAAAAACCTAAGTTCGCTATATCGAAACAGAATTCAAGTCTACATAAAATTACGCTTAATTCAATACTTTTTACTCCATATATTACTGTTTCGAGGTAAAATGATTGAAAATAATGTTATACTCCGAGTCGATGCAAGTGTGTATACAGAAAGTCATTTCGATCGACACTTAAAGCCAGCCAAATTGATTCAAGAAATTACCAATATATTGGGCTATATTATCTCGGTCCGATATATACATTGTACAAAAACGAGACTGCGCGCACCTATATAATAACACTTCGATATCCACCGCCAATATACAAAGTTCTATATATCAATAAACGATTACGCTCGCAAAGGCGAGCGTATTAATGCTCCAATTTGGAATGGAGAAAAAAAAGGGGGAGTATACCCTCCTGTACGCAAAAAGAAAAGAAGAAGAATAATCAGCGTAGTCGCGAAGTCGTGCGAACACGCCGTAATAAGAATCTTAAACGTCGTGTAAGTACGGAAAGTCACATTGATAATCGCGGCCCCGCGCGGTAAGTTACACTGCACTGCGCACGCACATAGAGACCGAGAGAGAGAGAGAAAGAGAGAGGGAGAGAGAGAGAGAAGCTATAAACCTGTTATTTCTGCCTCTACGGCTCCTCGGGCCGCAAAATAAGAAGAGCGCGCCGGCGCGCGGGCTTGTAAAGCAGCGTGATAACTTCCAATTTAGCGGTGCTAAAGAGACTTTCCGAGGTTTTCGAGGACGACCGCGCACTGCGTGTGCACATCAGCGGCAGAGTCTCTGCCGCGCGCGCGAGAGAGAGACAGAGAGAGAGAGAGAGAGAGAGAGAAGCACTACTGTGTGCGCGAGCCAGCATGCAGCGCGCCGGTCGTTATCGCCGCGGATAATCGGGGCCGCGCGCTTTGCTATACACTCGCGCTCCCCGAGTTTTATCCGCGAGTCGCGCGCGACTGTATAGGTATATACATACTGCAGCTCCACTGGGCGGATTCCTTGCTGCTCGCTTCAGATTCTATCTTCTCTCTCTTTCTCTCTCTCTCTCTCTCTTGGTGCTGCTGCTCCTTCTTTTTTTTCTCCCGAGGCTCATGTGTGTGTACGACGCGCGCGCGCATATGTATTCATTGGCCTCTCTTCGCCCTTATAATGCAAGATCAGCGATCCGATTCCACGTTCTAAAGAGAGAGAGTGAGAGAGGAAGAGGGAGAGAGAAAGACCCGGATTCTTCGTCTTCATTTTGCATTCGGGGATATTTACTTGTGTAGCATGTGGCCATCAATGTGCATCTCTCTCTCCCTCTCTCCCTCTTTCTCTGCATGCCTATTGGCATTATATATATAGAGAATGTTCGAGCGGCTGTATACCGACGGACTGGTTTCACAGCAAAAGTTAGCAACAATTACAATGCTGAGCAATTATTGAAATAGCGTGTGCGATAATAAGAGGACAGAAGTGCTTTCACAATAGCGAGAAACTCGTATAGAGAAACTCGAGAAAGTTTACGGAAAAATACGATGATCAATATAGTGAAGCTATAAAGTAACAGAGTAAAGATACTGTCTAATGTCCTTCTAATGTAGTCCACTCCAAGCTACTTGGCTAGATTTTCGTATTATTTCCTTGCATATATAACGTATATACGCGTGTACGTGTGGTTTATAAACGGCAAATAAGCGCGTCGTGTATAGAGGCGTCAGCTAGACGACAAGCTGATGAAACGATGCCTGGAGTCTCGCCTATACATATACAACACATTGGAATTCGCTATGGGAAAATCAAATATAAGCTATTTGTAAGAGAGAGGCGAGACGAGATATGTATACGACTGCCGTTTAGAAAAGGACTATTATTATTAGCGTTATTTACAAGAGGGAAGGATGGAGGGAGGAAAGATCTATAAAATTTTATTAGCTTGGCAAACAGACGTGGCTTTGATGGGGAAGCATAGACGTCGAGTCGTGAAAACGATTACATTGTTGAATTTGAATAAATGTGTTTTTCTTGTAGTGGCCATTCGATACATCTGAACAATCCTGAAGTGATCTTGAAGTTGATGGGTTGATATTGGCTTGCGTTGAGCAACATGCGAATAACTAATTAATTGGCTTCGAATACCGGGGTACTCAAAAGTTATTTTTATCAGTGCTGAAATTATGTAGCAGTGGATATAAAGCGATACTTAAATATATTTTTGTTTAATAAATGACTCATGTCGTTCACATAAAATTGTGTATATGTGTAAGATTACAAGTAACTGCGAGAAATACTATGATTGCTTGGTATTTTTTCATTTATTACACGAGCATAGATATACATAATATTTCACTGAAACAAACAATTTAAGCTCTTACACGTATAAAATTAATCGAATATAACGTAATTATAGAATGTGCAATTTGATTCCGAAATTTAACCAACACTAAATTGAATATTCATATATATTATTAAAGTAAAGTTAAATAAAATGGGTTTTATATTTCGATAATAAATATTAAGTCAAGACTTGATCCTGTTAGAGTTAACAGAAGATTTAAGTCTATAAAACTAAACAGAAATTATACCGACGTTATTAAAATAAGTATTATTGTATTAAAAAAATTTTATGTACTGTTACATTGAACAAATGTTTATGTTAGTTTTAAGGTAGTTTTAAGATGAACAAGCATGGTTGAGAGGGTCTGGCTATGTTTGGCTTATTTCACCAGACTGGCGAACAGGAAACTCATTTTCCTTTGTCGGATTACTTTGTGATTAGTATTACTCTGTAATGTAATGTACTGTTACTCTGGAATAAATAAATAAATAAATTATTATATCGAATAAGTATTATAAAAATAGAAACATTGACTCGCATAAACGGCTTTGAATACACGTAATAAATGTGTAGCGTGCAAATATTTGAATCAAATCGATAGATCAAATGAAAATATTGATATCAACATTGCAATCGTACGCATAAGTTGGTACGTAATCGCAGAAACGAATTATCTAAAGCAAATATAAATTTATATACATCAATTGTGTCAATAATCGCAAAATAATAAATATACATTTCTCTTAAAATCGTTCGACATTTATCTTAATGCTCGCAAATAATGCAAATAAAAATTATTTATCAAAACCTTTTACGGCACCTTGGAATAAATCGATCAAATGATCTGTTTAAATCCCGTCATAAGACACGTTGCAAGAAAATAAGGATAAAAATAGCATTACCGTTAATTTTTAAATGAACCAGATGTGCGATTTCGTGCTCAACGAGCTGTGCGCCGCCGTGTCGATTCGCCGGCTGAGCTTGCAGCGCGACCGATGGAGCTTTTCGGTCATATTACGGCTTGAGGGGATTTCGAAGAGACTGCTAGTAGCGCTGTAAAATTTCGCTGCCGCGCGGATATATGGAGCGAGATTTTTTGCGAATTTTATCGACTTGCGGATGCGAATAGCGCAGCGTTGGAATTCGTTAGATGCACTTTTCCTATATATAAAAGAATTCAACTATAGAAGCATAAATATAATTGTTTATAACACCGGTGTGTACACTTGTATAAAAATTTGTTGCTGGATATATAAGTGTCGGTCAAACTAGGACGTGGATTGAAAGATTTAACACTTATCGCCGTGCAATTCTCAATAATGTATATACGTGCAAGATAAATATAAACGTATTATAATGGGGCGGAGAAAATCTAAATCGTGCGCACAATAAAACTATCTGTAATCGGAGAAAAAAAAAGGAGAAAAAGATCCATATCGCAATACAACTGAGTAATTTAAATAATTAAGGATTTTTATGGGTCAGAAGTAAAGAAATAATTTTCTAATTGCTCGCGATCGGCAATTTTCCATACAGATATACTCGGCCGCCTCGATCTCTTTCTTTTTCCTTTATATAGATTTTTTTCAGAACACACGGACAGAGACCACTTAACATCGTCGCCCGTACAGACGAGAAAAGTTAATCGTTAATTGAATTCAACAATCCCATATAAATATATTCCCACCCATAAACATGTAATGGTCACGATGTGTGTACCGATTTTTCTCGAGCCTCGCGAGAGCGCGGCTTCGATTTAAGAAGAAAAGGCAAAAGCCCCGCAACCGAGGAGATCGAGCTCGGGTATAAAACAATTACTTAATCACGCGCGGCCATTTTCCCGTTCTCATTCTCATCGAGGCCTCTCATGTAGATAGATACGTGTGTGTTGTGTGTGTGTGTGTGTGTGAGTGTCTGTGTAGCCTCAGCTCAGAATATTTAACACGAAAGCTGAAACTTTCTTCGGCCATTTTACGGGCATTATAAATATTCAGGAAAGCGATTATCGCTGATCACCGCGGCAAATGGCAAAACAATCCAATATACCTTGCGCAACTATACTCCTACATTCGCGTGCGTGCGTATACACACACAAACACACCCAGCCGCAAGCGGTTCTCCATATACCTCTAAAGAGTTAATCCAATTTTTTTTTCTTCCTCTCCGTCCCGCATCATCTCGGCCGCGTGCACCATAGCGCACTGCATAACATCATTCGATACTAATAGTTATAATTACGCGAAAGGCGCGCGTTACTTTCCACCGAACGTTTTCACAGCGACTGGTTCTCATCGCTCCCCGGCACATAATAATTCTCTCTCTCTCTCTCTCTCTCTCTCTCTCTCTCTCTCTCTCTTGCGCGGAGTTGCATTTTCTTTAATGACGCGTGGCCCAGCACATGCACTGCACAGCACACACATATATATATATAGCGGCGAAAGAGCTCACGTATAATCCGTTTTCTTACCGCTCCCGTGTGGGACGGCGTTTAGCACCTCCGCGCGCGAGCGCTCGCCAAGAAAGTCTTTCGCAGGTACTTTCAGCAGAGCTGCCCCGGAATTAACTTCATTCTTATTAACGACTATACCCGAAAGAAATGGTATTATACGCGAGGTGCGAGTGAGCGAGCTTATATATATATGGTATTTTTATGAATAACCTTACGTGCACGCGACGTTAACGAATTGCGGACCGTAGCGGACACTTGAATTATGGTTTTTTTTTGTAAGCGCGGACCTATTCTGTTTTTCGTTGTATATACCGGAGCTTGGCGGTGCTGGAGCTGGCTGCTAGTTGAATTATTAAAATTTTTATAAAAATTAAGAGAAGCTTGTACGCATTTACGCGCGAGGAAAACGTATATGGCCACAATTATTTTCAAACGAGATGTAAAACTTTTTTGTGCGAATTTTTATAAAACGGTACTTTTTAAAAGCTATACTATACTATATATATATATATATTGTTGCCATTTAAAATTATTTTTTAAATTTTTTGCTCATACTTTTTTTCGCTTACTTTCCAATTGAGCAAAACGGCGCTTAATTTTTCTGGTACAAGCATGAAAAATAAAATTTAATTATTTCAGTATCGTGTTTTATTACAAGAGTTCATGACCCCCCGAATCCCGAATTCAGCTTCAGCTTTAAAAAAAATGATTTTTCGCCGGTATTTCGGAGATGACGTCAATGCGTCTTTGTTATCAAAATAATCACTTGTGATTATGCACGTCATGTATCTTGATGCACGTTGCTTAAATTTTATGTAACATTATCGCTAATAGAATAACAATTATATATTTAGTTCGATTTAATGGGTAGAGCTTAAATTGGATTCGTGACCTAGAGGCTCTGTGCGTGCTCTCCTTATTAGATTAGTATATATTTTGACTAGTTAATTCGAAAAATATATATAATGGTAAAAATCATTCCTGCTAATTAATAAAAAGACTTTTCAATTTATGATAAACGTAAAGCGTGAAATACGCGTACTTTATACATTTGCCAGCGGCTCAGCGCTTGAATTATCGAGCAGCCGTACGCCGCGTTCGTAAATTCGCTGATACTAATATACAAAAATCCCTTGGCTCCAAAGTGCTTTTCTATTTTAATATTACAGAATTTACCGTAATCCCATTAACTATTAGCTTGTCAAATAATGCATTAAATATTTCGTAATACCTACACACTCGGCGTGCGCGTCTATATCCATACGCTCTCTCTCTCTCTCTCTCTCTCTCTCTCGTCCGCAGAAAACTGCGTGAAATTAACCTCATTAACTGAAACCCTCGTAATTTGAATAGTTTTTTTTTCTTCTTTCCGAGTAATCAGCAGCTACACGCATCGCTACTTTAAAGCGAAGACTCTCCGAGGCGAGCCGTGGAGAGCCGTCAGTATATATCCGCATAGGCATATACGCTTTTAATGTGATTTCCCTTCAGCGCCGAGCGATGCTGCGCGCCACAGCACCACCGGCAACTCTTTTATAAACGACGCCTCTGCACTTTCTGCCTTATGGCAACGTTAATGTGCGCGAGCGGCCCGCCGAGCAAAGAGTACACGCGAGAGAGCAAGAGAGAGAGAGAGAGAGAGAGAGAGAGGGAGAGAGGACAGGCCAAAGAGAGGAAAAAGCAAGATAATTGAAGGGGAGAGAGAAACGGGAAAAAGAATGGGAGATAGCGAAAAACAGAGGAGTATAGGCGAGCGCTGCGAGGACTAATAATATTTGCTTAATTTTTTTCTTCTTTGCGGTATTAAAAATAGTTTTTAACCCACCTCCAGTATAAAGTGCGTACTTTTTCATCGTCGAGACAGGAAAAAAGTACTACGTGTACAGCCTGACTTCAATCTAATCAACTAACGCTATGCTAATGTTCCATCGTTTTCGGCTCGGGGAACAATACGCGCGCGGCGATGACGGATACCAGAGTGAGGTTAGGGAGTAAATATTTAGCACTTTTTTTCCTTTTCAGTGGTGAACGAGTAGGATATACGAACTCGCTTCGCTCGGGCGGCACTTTACACTAGCGGGTGCCCCTGGCCGCACTTTATTCCCTCGGTGCATAATATACTATTTTTGAGATCTACTATCAATGTTTTTATCGTTTTTTTTTCAGACATGACACTTTAAAGTATAGATAATTTTTTGTATTTAACGTCGCTTTATTTATGCTTCCACTCGGTTCTAATCAGCAACGAAGGTCTATACGGTGTGTTTTCAAGCAAATCACGTGTAATATTTTACAGAGGTACTTGTGTCAAAAACCGCGACTTCCGGATTGCAAGCCCATCGGTCTCCGACCGAGCCACCGAAGGTCTCGTATATAGATCATTTTGAGCATGGAAATAAAATCGGTTATTTAAGTTAGCTCCAGTCGCAAATGGAGTTTTTCTTATACAATCAAACTCTATATACTATTATTAATTTGCAATTGTTATACATCATTATATTGTATAATCCACTCATCATTGGCAGTCCCAATCCAACAATGATGAAGGTTTTCATTAAATCCAGCGATTGATGGAAACTTCAGAAAATCTCCAACGCCCCATCAGTTTTACAGAGTACACCCGAAAGGAGTTCCTTCTAGTTTTGCGATAAAAGACGAACTGCCTCAAGTACTTCCATCTTTCAATAAATTTTAAAAATATGTATCTATGTGGGCCAATGTTACGCGACGTAAACAATCTCAGAAATTCCTAATAATAAACTTCTACGCTGGCTTTCAAGGGTTTCCTTATAAATAAATATATACTCCATATGCATGTATTGAATATCATCATTCAATTTCCTATTTGATCCTCGTATGCTTCTATCTTGCGATAACTGAAAAAGAAAAAAAGACTTTAACTTAAAGTTAATTATTTTTTATGAAATTATAATAATTTAATCATCTTTCAAAAAGATAAAATTAAACGAAGCATTGATATATTTCTGTATTAAATTTAAGTATTAATCAAATATAGTCATAGAATTTAGTAGGTATGAATTACTGAAAAGTATATATCCATCCATAAAGTCTACTGAAAAAGTTTCATGAAGCGAATGTGTGTGCAGTACTTACACTATACTTATTATATAGCTATACGGAGTGTAGGAAAGGATAGAATATCTCCAATACATCAAGTTAAACTTTCTATCTGAGATCTTCAAATGATAGAAAAAAAAATTATACCTAAAGTTTTAAAGTATAGGTATAAAAATTGATATACTTATATATTTTGTCGTATTTTATTAAAAAGCACTGTCCAGGATATATTCTGGTTCGCGTTCATCTGACAGCTATAACTTTGAAATGATATAGAATATTTTGCATAGTTACGCATAAAAGATATAATTTATCACTAAAAAAATTGGAATGCGAAAAAACTTCCACGACTCACAAGTATAACGTTTCTACAGTTTAACAAGTCTCGGACCACTTTTTTAAAAACCCTTCCTCCCATAAAGTCTCGCTACAAATATAATTTAAAGCTAATTCCAAATCATTGGTATTACATTGTCACTTTTGAAAAGTAGCGCCGCGGTTGCCGCCAATAATTAAGTGAAAAAGTTGACCGAACACAGCAGACACCTTCTTATTGCCCCTGTGCATTGAAACAGAAGACGAAGAAGAAGAAGAAGAAGAATAAGAAGAAGAAAAAGCAGAGCAAGAAGGAAAGGAAAAGAAAGAAGATGCGCGCGCGCGCGCGCGAGCGGAGGCAGAGTGAAAGAGAGTCTCGCAGCTGTAATTACTAAATAAGCACGTGTCTGTGCCACGCGGAAAAACTCGGCCCTGCAGTATATGTATAAGTAACACGTAGCTATTAAGAGCAACAGAGAGAAAGAGAGACTGCTCGGCCCATGTATATATACATATATACGTAGCTCGTGTACGCGATCGAGTAGTATATAGAGAGGCTCATTCGCGGTTTAGACGAGCACATCGCTCGTCCCAGAGAGAGAGAGAGAGAGAGAGGCGGCACATACACGACGAGCTAGATGCACTTCCCTGAGAAAAGCGCGCATTTCCATGGAGCGGGACTCTCTCTCGCTCTCTCTCTCTCTCTCTCTGGACTCGCCCCGACTAATACGGCCTTATCACACGTACGTAATGAAACCATTACGGCAGCTTATGTAAACACACTGCTGCTGCTGCTGCCGTTGCTGCCGTTGCAGTATATTGCTGGGCTGGCCACTTATGAAACTCGGCCGTAACAGCTATATAGACCGCCACCGCGCCGCTCCTCTCTCCGCATCTCTTGCGCCAGTTCGATGATCGTCATATTATATATGCATGCTGCACGGGTGTAGGGACGCGGCGCGTGTATAAGTGCGCCAGCTCCGCGAAATTCGCAATTAGCAGCTTGCCAGAGGTGCGCGGTTTAGTTGCTCGCTTCCGCCATTATAGACCTTCTCTCCGTATGTGTATATAATATACCTAGTCGAATTTCGCCGTACTAGAGATGCTGCTGCTGCTGCTTATCTCTTTTTTATGATGTACCGGTTTAATTGTTACGGCGCCCCTTTAAAGGAGTGTGCATTATTTTGATACGACGATGCCATCCGAGGCGCTGTTATTTCATGATTTTATTGTGCACTCGCTCTAGACCGCCGCGCGACATCTTCTAATTTTCTCTAATTATCATTGTAGCCGTTTAGTTTCGGTTCAAACTTATTTGGTAAACTTGGCTGCTTTCCATAACGAACCGCGTCGCGCAGCTAGATTTTTACTAAAATATAATATACACGAGCGCGCGTGCTCTCGTGATCACGAGGTAAAAGGAACAAAAAAAAATAAGAAACTTATTAAAGCGAATATATAAAATCTCTTGTTACCCAGTGATAAATCCGGGGAGGGTGGACGACGACGATAACGAGGCCTGAAGATTTTTCTGAGCCACCGGACACCTTACGCTACTCCAGGGCCTGGTCAGCACGAGACGAAGGCTATATATATACATATTCTACGAGCGCCACATGCTCAATTCATCTCGAGTTTCCATATGGCGCGTTCACGCGATACACAATGGCTCGCGCGCGGCTGCCGAAGAAGATGTTTCGCGCAATGATGCGCGCACCAGCCATGTAGAAAGCTCGAGTCCACGGGAGGGAGACCCATCCTCTGCGTGCTCTCGCATACACACGCGTGGACACCGATCCGCGTTCGTCTGACCTCGTTTTACACTGTCTTTTCCTTTTCACGTGCGGCTGACGTTTATTAAATAATTTATATAGGAGCAGGCAAATATTAAATATTCATCGAGCAATTATAAAGACGCTAAACAATAAGAAGCTTCATTCTGCATTTGATGCGCGTATACGTAGCATACGTAATGGTACACCATTACATCATTAACGGAATTAAATAATTATTGTGCAATTTTCATATATATGCTTATACTTGTAGTAAATACTATACATGTTTCGATATGAATCATATATTACCAATGAAGATGTGAATCATGAATATATACTCTAGAGTTACAGAACTTTATATATGCAGTTCGAGAAACATAATAATATCAGCTTTCTTTTTCGCAACTACTTACTAGGTAAATTAAATTAGTTATACGATTGCGATGCAGTGCACACCATTGAAACTCGCATAACCGAAGTGCAGCCTCTCAACGACAAAACGAACAATCGGAAAAGGCGAAGCTCAACAAATCGCTCGATGCCTACTTCCACAATGATATCTCGTGGAAATTTTTCATCAACGACAAGAGCGCATGCGACACGAAGAAAAAAAGGGTGTCCGACGCTCGAACCACGGCTCATCGCTGTGGCGCTGCGCGTTGCATAATCGCAGCCAAGCCACCGCGCATGCAAATCGAGGAAAAGGGTCTCTCTGCCCCTCAGCTCTTATATACGTACGAGTATAGTACACTCGAGACACGCCACACGTGCTTGCATATATGCGTGAGCGCGAGGCGTCTGACTTAATGGCCACGTATACACCAAACGTATACCGCGTAGGTATATCGGACGAGAAGCATCGTCCGCTCGGTGGCACATTTCATTCCTCTCTCGATTAACGCCGTAGCATAGATATATATGCGCCTAGATACGAAGGAGGGAAGCTATATACGCTTGGTGTATATGCCTGTCTGAATACGTATGAAAACAAAATGCATCTGAATACGCGCGCGTTAACCCGACATCATCGCGTGCGTTACTCTCGTCGAATAATAAGAAACTAATCTGTCCGGCGATGTTTGCAAAATATTCCACTTATGCGTTAGCACTTTGAGGCGGTTCAGGGGGTATTATCAAAATGCACAGAGCGGAAGAAAAAATCTGTGCATCTTTACACGGAGAAGAAAAGTTCTAGAAATATCAACTATATTTCAGAATATAAATTATCCTGAATTATGGTAATCGTGCAGGGACGAACTGCTATTCTAGCAAATTTTACGGTGAAGTACAGTGATATTACATTTGCGGTTGAGTTTCATGATTGATTTGTTGCATTTAATAAGATTAAAAGAGAATCATGAGTATTAAATTTGTAGTTATGCGTAAAGCAATCCACAAACGTAAATATTGTAATAACTGAGACCGGGTATAAGATTATAAGGGTCTTAAAAAAGCTCGAACAAGACAAACAACGTGTCTAATCTTTCTTTAAAGTTGAATAAGTAAAAGACGATCGTCAGAGAACCAATTGCAATTTTATTGAAATTATTGAAAATTGCGACGTTTCGAAGGTATCGAAAAATTACCTTCCTCATCAGGCAATGCTATATATATATATGCATGTAATTTACTTGCTATATAAAAATAATAGATTATATAATTTTTCTGTTGTATAAGTTCTATCTGCATATGATATATTGATTAAATTATATACCACCTACAATAATTTAATGTCTTCGTGGGCTTCTTTAAAACTTCAGCTGAAATCAATATTAAAGATAACGAGAACTATCGAATAAACTTATAACAGCATACACATCTGAAACGCAGATTTCGTGGACCTGCGCACAAAATATGACTACATATCACGAACATGACATGCAAGCCATGCGATTCGATAAGCTCGCAACTATTTATTTATGCAATTAAGATTCGGTGGAAATTCAAACATCTCCCTTCTATGCTTACGATCCCAATCACAACTTGACGCGCACAAACGCACGAAAACGGATGTTTGCGATACGCATATTTACTGGCGTATACTCGCAGCCGTATAATATACTCCGTTGTGTGCATCAGCAACGATCGCACACACACGCACGCGCACAGAGAGATACGAGGCTGCGAATTATGCCGGAGCGCGTGCCCCTCCTATATTGAACTTAATGAAGGTATCATTAGGTATATATATATATATATATATATATAAAGTATGGTAAACGGTGAAAGCTAACAATCTTAACGCTTTGCGCTAAATATATATATATAAGAGCTGCGCGGAGGAGGAGCTGCTGCTGCTGTTGGAACCGCTGCTCTAATTGTACCGTCCCGGTCTCGTGTGTCAGTAGGTCTCTTGCGTTTATTATTATATATATATAGGCACATGTGAACGCGATTCTTTTTTAACCAGCGACTGCATAGCCGCGAACGTTTTAAAAGGCAAATTCAACAATATAATATTAACGAGTTGGTTGCTCGCTGGTAATTATATCATATATAAGATTATTGCTATAAAACTATAAATTAAAGCGTAAATGGTTTTTCTATCTAACGAACATTTTTTTCAATTACGTATATGCATGCGTATAGCGCGCACATAAGTCTTGGAGGATTCCTCGTTTGAATCTTTTGTATAGTGCAGGAGTGGACGATAACCTGGTTTGAACAATTAAAAATTTCCTCAAATTTTTCCTATATATATATATGTGTGTGTGTGTGTGACGTATATAATAGTAGGAAGATATGCGTGATAGTATCGCTGCCTTGGATAGATATGGTTTAATATACTGCGATATTTAATTTATTTATATGTACATATATATATCTAGCGAGACGATAAGTAAATACTCTGTAAATATTTATCGAGTTCGTAAGATAATATATACCTACAAGGAACAAAAATGAAATGCGCTTGAGAAACATATATAAATAATATAATGTATACATGCAGCGCGAATTCTTGTATTATTTCGATTGAGCTGTGATTGAGTAGATGCACTACGTAATAATTCAATCTTATACGTGTTCATCTGACTATTCGAGCAGAACCATTATATCAATTGATTTTCGATATTGGTACACATTTCCGTTTGCTATATATATATATATATATATATATGACAAAAGGCTATCGCCGACCTTTAATCGAATGCTTATTTTACCAGCATATCGTATAAAATATAGAGATAAAAAAACCAGCTGTGTCGCTGCTCCGCAAATAGCAAGTTTGTATAAATATTATACGTAGCCGTGATCCGCCGTGAGCTTCGATGGCTCGTCGACCAAACGAGCTGCAAGCGCATGCATCTGCAGCGTCGATCGTACAGGAGCCTCGCGTCACATTTTCGACTCATATACCCCGCGAGAAAGCATCGGTTGACGCCGGCATCGGGACGATTGGCCATGTACATCCGTAAATATAGATTTATCATTCTCGGCTGTATACGCAACGCTATGTATATCGATGCTTCAAGTTCGCATTATTTCTCTCTGGCGAGTATATCTCTTAAATGGCTACTCGGCGAGAAAGACAGAGAGAGAGAGAGAGAGAGAAGTCACGCGTGCGTTCTCGCGATCTGCACATATAGACACACGCGTGTCACCGCCGGCGGCGGCTGCAGACTGCACAGGCACAGGCTCCCGATGTTCGCCCAATCATCACCGAGTCACGAAATGTAATAATGGACGGATGCATTAGCATCGCCATCGCAGCACTCGCCCTCCTCTCTTGCATACGGCGACGACGACGACGACGACATCGGAATATCGCGCCGATACATATGCAGACGTGCTCGCGGCCGTGCTGCCGAGAAAGAGAGAGAGACCAGCGAGCGCAGAGTATCTCCATAAAAACGAGTAGAGGCATCGGCTGCATATGTATATATACTGGTTACATGGCCGCGCGCGCGCGCTTGCCCGACGCAGATCGAACGTCTCACCGCCGCCGCTCGGCCCGAGGAGCGCGTGGGCGCGCGAGCACTCGCTCCCCGGCATAAATATGTAATTTTTAATTAAATTAGCGAGGCCGCGGCGCGGCTCGCGATGTGCACCTCATGCAAGATTGCCTCTCTCTCTCTCTCTCTCTCTCTACCTGGACTGCCATTATTATTCCAACGGCGCTGTGTATGTGTGTGTCCGAGCGAGCGCATGGGACTCGTTGATTAATCACGAGGACGATGCATGTGTGTGTGCGTGTGCGCGTGCGTCGTATACGCGGGCGGTCAGTCGCTGCACGTGAATCGCTCGCTCGCTCAGAGGTCTGCACCCGGCCGCGCGGGTATATATAAGGCTCTTTTCTTTACACTCGTCATGGGTTTCGTGACCGATGCCCGATGCACGCTGATGCCTATTTACTTATTTATTTATCGCTGTACGGACGTGTATGTATAGTCGCCAGCTGCGCCTGTGTCCGTCCCTGCATACCTATATATTTATGTAAGTTGAAGGCAGACGAGACATCGCGGACGCGGTGTATCTCGGTGTATAGTTGATGTCGCGACCGTTGAGAAAGTGCAGCGTATACAGCGACGGAGTAGGCGCGAGCGAGCGAGCCGGTGATGTGCAGCAGGAGGCGAGCCGAAACTGCGTCTAATGCGTTCTTGCGCGGCTTGTGCAAATCAGGGGGCTGTAGATATAGGGAGGACCAAGTGAGCGAGGTGGTTATTGTTCCGAGCTATCGAGTTTATTTTAGACGCGGCATCTTTGCAAACTACTGACATTATTTATTATATTTGATCTTGCGCTGAGAGTATTACGTCGGCTCCGAGCAACAACGTACCAAGTCTTAAGAGAAAGAAAAAAGGTACCAACTTAAGTTAATGGACAAAACGGTACCGACTCTGGAAAATAGACAAACACGTACCAATTCGGTAAAATAGCCAAGAAAGCACCAATTCAGAAAAATAGGAAGGATTTATATTTAAAAACAAATTTTTTTACTCCAATTTAAGTTGGGAACACATTGTTATTTTAATATTAGAGAATGAAAAAAGAAAGGATTGATTGGAAATATTTGTTTATTAAAATATTTAAAATTAAAACATATTTATCATATACTGCAACAAGTCGTAAGTAAGACAACAATAATGATTATGTCTTATTGTTGTTTATGATAAATAAGTATTAATTTTATATTTAAAACAAATATTTCCAATGATCCTTTCTTTTTTCATGCGCTTATATTAGAGTAAAAAAATTCGTTTCCGAGTTGATACCTTTATGCCTATTTTTCCGAGTTAGTACTTTCTTGCCTATTTTGCTGAATTGATACGTTTTGCCTATGTTCCTGAGCCGACGATTTAAGATTGGCTTGTAAAGAAAACAACATCTGTTGATAAACCTTTTTTTTCAAATTTATGAAACTATAATTATATGCATCATTAATTATTCTTTTAGAATTTAATCTCTTTAATTCTCAATGACCGCATTAAATTAAAAACATATTGCAAAATCAATACATTGCAGGCAAAGTAAGGATTTGAGCATACTTAAAAACATATTATGCATAAATTTTTCGAAAAGGTCAGGCCGCATTAATTACGAGTTCACATCGCTCAAGCGAAATCGATGCAGATAACGATGACTTATATATTTTTTAATATTTATAATCGAGCTAAGATAAGAGAACTTCAATTCAACCTTAATCAGTCGCTCCTGAACTGGCAGTTATATGATAATTTAATTACTATTTCAATTTAGATTTCTATTAATATATCGAGAGCAAGTTTTTGCGCGCACATTGTCCGTGGCTTTAAAGCGAAAAAAAATGTAAATAAATCATTCATCGAGTATAAATTTGCAGTCATTATAAAGTTATTATATCGCAGTTGTTGATCTCTCTTTCTCTCTTTCGATTGCATTTTTACATTATAATGCGGCGGCGGCGGCGGCAGCAGCTCATGCGCACATGGCATTTCGAAACAAGGCGTCCTAATACGAAGTCGATTAAGCGCTAAATTTAAATAATTTCATCGCGTCTCGCGCGCGACGCTTATATATATACATATACGTGTGTGTGTATACACACGTTTCACATTGAAAATTTACGTTCAAACAAATGGAGCGTGATCGAGCGGCAAGATATGACGCAGTACTTACAGGTCGCGTGCTGCGCGGCGCGCGCTTGTAAACATTGAAATTGCAGGCAAAAATTGCATCAATTCGCTTTCTCGGCGCGTTATAATCTTTTTCATCCCTGGCGTCCAATTGAGTTGAATCGAGTTGAGGGGAAACAAATTAAATGCGTGTATGGATTAATCGGCCGATCGCTAAAGATACAATGCCTTTTCACGGCAAAACGAGAATGAAACAAAAAGCGAAAAAGAAAAAAAGTATCATCGATAAGCCGACGGGTTAAATCAATCGAACGTCTGTATCAATACACAAATATTAAATTATCCCCTTTCGCCGAAGTGCATTTAAAACAAATAAAAAAATTGAATTCCCGATGCGACGAATAGCTTATACATACGCTCCAGCTCAGCCCGTCTCATTTCTATATAGCGCTTTTTTGTTTTCATCGTATAGGAGAGTGGGAGGGAGGAATCGTATAATATATAATTTATCGGTGCGCGCTTGTCCGAGAGGGGACGGAAAAAAAATAAAAGTCTAATAACAGGAACACCTTGGCTATATAGCCTATGATTAGATCTCGGGCTGAATTTTCTACTTCTTTTTCCGTCGGCGGCCTGCGCGCGAGAGCTGCACACGACCCACGACAGCCACGGCCAGCGACGTCGGCTGTACTACACACGTACACACACACACGCACACACACACAGAGAGAGAGAGAGAGAGAGAGAGAGACTCGTAACCAGCGAAGCGTATAGCCCGGCATCGTTTAATCCTTTTGAAACTCAATCGCTTTCACGGCTTCCCACCCAAATCGCGCGCGGATCGTTGGAGCTCCTCGACGTTTCACCGATCGACGTATAGTCTGGCGATTCTACGGCTATATAACCTCTTCTCTCCTATCCTATACTCTCTGCACAGATCATTTCGATCTGCCGCCGCCACGACTACGTGGATGTTTTGTCTATAAGCGTGCGGCTTTAAAAATTCTCTCAAAATGGATTTAGAAATGTTACGAGCTCGCTGTTGGAATAGTCTGCCTATAGCTCATCTTCACAGAAGAAATATAAAAGGTTAAACCGATGCGATGATGAAATATCGTCCGAGTTTTCGTGAAAGTTACGCTGTCGGCCAATTAAAAATCTACTTATTTATTTATCAAAAGTGCCAAAGAGAAACACTGTTACGTAACGAAGACGAAGTGCAGTGTTTATATAACGCGGTGGCGAAAATCAAGAAACCAAATGTATATCCAGATGAACGTAAATAAAATTGTTGGAATAACACATATACATATCAACGTATTTATATAAACATGGTAGCGCTAATAATTTTCGAATTAACTATTAGCATCGATTCAAGTCATCTCATTCGTTAAATTATCGCGTATGCGACATGTATTGCGGTAAGTTCGGTAATCGAATACAAGTGTGTACGCAAGATACCGTGGTATATCATGCCAAACTATTAGTATATATATATTTGCCATTGATAGGGATTTTTAATTCCGTTTCCACGCGGCTAAACCCGTCAAAGCCGGCGCGAAGATGTTTATCAAACTAGGGACAGAGAGAGAGAGAGAGAGAAAGAAGCCCAGAAGAGAAAAATAGTAGATAGAAATCCATAAAGTTCATCTCGCAGTCGTCGCGCGGGCTTCAATAAATATTCGAGAATTTATCGACGAGGCCATAGTCGAGAGGGTCGGTAAGAATCAAAGGCGTTTTCGGGTGTCATCGCGGCGAGGCAGCTCAAAAGAAACGCGGTATCTTCGCAGGTAGGACCTGCATCGTGTCCAACTGAATTCCAATCAACGAGTTTTTTGCTACGGCTCCTTTTTCCCTACCTCTCTTCCTCCTCCCCTTCCCC
>UELU01141786.1:0-27968 GCA_900490025.1 Megastigmus dorsalis
AGCGAGTATAAGGCCTGGGGGGTGGGTGGGAGGTTGCGGGGATGCAGACGGTGGACCGAGGTAAACTCTGGAGACCGAGTAACAGCGGTAGCAGCAACTCGGGACAGTTTAGGGGGATAAAGCGGGAGGGGGGGGGGGCTCCGGGATATAGTCGCTGGCCGCGCTCCGAGTGAGAATTAAGGCTACGCTGGTGCACCTCTCCTCTCTCTCTCTCTCTCTCTCTGTCTCTCTCGGCCTCCATTCCTAGCCGCCTGCACTTGGTCCGCCTGCCTGCCAGTGTTGCAGGTCCAGAGATCGGCCGTGAGAGCTGTGCGCGGCACACCGGTAACTCTAATAAGAGGAATTTTGCATATTCTCCGTCCGCTCTCGCGTCTCTCGCTCTCTCTCTCTCTCCTCTTTCTTCTCTTCTCCCTGTCGCTACTGCATCTCTCTCGCTTTAGCCTCCGTCTCCCGTTTCCTCTCGCGCTTATACGCGCACCCGCACCGACAACACACAGCCAGGCCACCCTTCCATCCTCCCGCTATCCTTCGAACCCTTCTCTTCGTTTGCATATACTAGCCGTACTGTGAATAATTTAGCTGCCCTCTTCATCTCTCTCTCTCTCTCTCTCTCTGCTCTCGTCTCTCTTCTCTCTCTGCTCTCTCTGCTCTCTCTGTCTCTCTCTCTCTCTATCTCTCTCTTCGCCTGCAGGAGCTTGCCCACCTTCCGCCGCCGCCACCCTGTCCCTCTTCTAGTATATCTCTATGACTATGTCTTTCTCTTTGTCTCACCGTGTACGTGTACCCATCTCGATGCCTCTCAAGTCTCATATATACCTGATTTCATGTGTGCGTGTGTGTGTGTGTATGCGTCGCGCGCTCAATGCATCCGAGTATGAAAATGGGGGGGGGGGGAGGTAGAACGAAATCCTGTCGCGCTTGTAGCGTTTCGGGACTCGCGAGAGTTGGCCGCTGATGCTGTCACGGTATAGGTTCGACGTTCGTGGGGGAACGCGAGAGACTCCGAGAGGGAGAAAGAGAACGAGAGAGAGAGAGAGAGAGAGAGAGAGGAAACTGAACAATTGAACGCTGTATTCTGTAATATTAACTATTGGGATGGCTATTGTATTGTTGTATATACACTGCTGTATACTTCATATATACCCGCAGCTGATTTTACGCGCTAAATGTATATGCTCCGACTACGAGGAAAATGTGGATAGTCTTCTTTTAGCTTGTTTGCTTGGATAAATGTGTGGTCCTTCCACACTTGCTGACTGCGCATTTTTTGTTAGATTGTTGTTTTTAGAATTCTGAAAATATTTGAGTGTTCCTAGACTAATTCTAAGACATTTTTATTCTTGTGAACTTTTTGCTAAAGTCCATAGTTTTCGAGAAAAAAATTGATAAAGTTGAAACAAAAAAAATTTTGTTTCAGCCGCCATTTTGTAAAAATGGGATTGTTTAACATTAATATAAAAATTTCTTGTCAAACTTCAACTGCCATGATCACCTCTGATCATAATTGTAAGGGGATACCTTTGCGGTACCATTGCGAAAAAAAATCCAGAAAAAATTTTTTTCGAAAATTTTCATGTTTTTATGTTTAAATCGGCCATATTTTTTTTCTTGAGGTGAAATCGTAATTCTGACTACGGATTCTGAAAGAGCGTGAAATTTCACGTCGGAATATATGAAAACAGATTTTTTTCAAAGTAGATAATATAAGAAATAATCACATTGAAACGTTCCATTTTTAAGATTTTAACATTTTGCAAATTAAGCTCAATTCTATGAACTATAGAGATACAAAAATAAAACTACTATTACGAAAACATCAGAACATAAATTTTTTTCTTCAAACTGTGATATCTCAACTCCCATAAATCGCACTGTGCCAGCTAAAAAAATTAATCGAAGCTTAACGGATAAGCTTTACTGATGCGGGATTGATTGAATTCACGAAAAAATTTTTGACGGATCATATATTGCAAAAATTAAAAATAGTAAATCCTTAAAGTATTAAACTTGCAGTGCAAAATCTCGATTCTTAAGATACGAAATAGGAAAACACCAACGGTCAATGAAAGGGCAAGTCTATAAACGCATTTTTTTTATTTTTCATAATTTAGAAATAAAATTTCAAACTAAACATATCATGTTCCTGAATTTTTTTTAAATGACGGTTTATCAAAAAAGAAACTGTAAATATTTTCAATCAATTGTAACAACGGTATTTGAATGATAAGGTATTAAAGTATTCGAAAACTCTACATTTTGAATTTTGTTGGCCATAATCATATTCTACTTCAATATAAAAATGATCACCTGATTAATATTGTATTCTTGTAATTATTAGAATGGTCGAGTCAAAGAAGCCACTTAAAAAGCTAAAGCGCCGGCAGAATCAGGCACTCGCTAAGTACTCGGAAGCCATTCGAGGAAATCTCGATAAGCTGCAAAGGATCAAGTTCAAAGCCATCGTCGTTATCGAGATCCACGCAAGAGACGTCATAGAGAAGATGTATAAAGCTAGTAAGTTTTCCTTTGCACTCGCCCATGCTCTTCAATTCATTATTAACTACTATGTACCATTTAATTACCCCATTCAATTCGAACTTTGTGAGAGTTTCAAAAGTTTAAGTAACTTATTGCTTTAATATTACTAACCAATTAAAACTGTTTAAAAAATATTCTTCGAAATAGGTTTTATTTGCATTAACTCTTTAGAGCGTTTTGTAACCAAATGGTAAGAAGAGTTGAAGAGATAACTTGAGGATGCTTTATCTTAAATCTCATCACTGCTCATATACTGCTTCTGCGCTATATCTCCTCTTTTATACAGTTTCCCGCTTGCTCGGCAGCTCCATCCCCATCACACATCTTCCCATGCCTACGTCCATCTTATCGGTGTTCTAAGCTTTCCCATATACACTTCATCCTCTTTTTGTCCTTAATCACTCTTTTCCGCGCACTCTCAGTATATCTGGTAGCACGTTTTTCACCTTTATTCGATATAGCTCTAGCCCTCTCTCTCTCTCTCTCTCTCTCTCTCTCTCTCTCTCTCTTTCTCTCCTCCATTCTTTATCACCCCCCGAGCTCTTTCATTTTTTCTTTTTCGTTCTTTCTTTTTTATGTATCTCGCGCACACCAAGTCTCTCGACCCTCGTGTTGCTATACCTTCGCGCGCCCAGCTCCGCGGTGCACCTGCACGTATCGGCATTTTCGATCTCTCGCTTTCAATATATATACGTGCAGGTATTAGTCGGATATATGGGCATGCGTGGCAAGTTTGTATAGAATGGATATGTTGTATATCTTTGTGTTTGTACTTCGTATGCGGAAGAGTGCGTATACTGTTATTCCATGTTTATACATACACATAAATATAAAGTGAATGAGATACAAGAAGGTGCGGAGTTTTGATTTATCGTACGGAATATATAGTTTACCGGGTACAATATCAAGTAACTCTTTTAAAAGTGTTAGATTAAAAATACATCAGTATCAGATATTCTTTGTTATACTAAAATTACATGGAATACTCCAATACTTATGTACATTCCCAGACTGACAAAACGAGTATTCAATACATTTTTATGAACGGTCACCAGAATATTATATCAAAACATACTAGTAGCAACATAAAAATTACGTCTGATATCTTTGAAAGAAATACAGCATTGTAATTTTTTTCAAGTTCTAGTAAAAATCACTAGGACACTCTCTTTGTCATAAGTATTGTAATGTTTCATAGAAGTATAGGCCGGGTGTACTGTCACGAGATGGCACTATATTCGCTACAAGTACGCTATCTGATGGTTACATTTGTAATACTGATGGAGGCAAAATTCAAATATTTACATGGAAGTTAATGAAGTGTTTTTATAAAATGATTAAAATAATTAGATGTGGATTTTTATCAATTGAAGAAAATTTTCCAAAAATTGTCAAAAAATAAAGGTGAGAAACTGATATTGTTGAAATGGTGGATGATGGAAATGTGAGATTAACTATGTCAGCCAAAGTTATTCCTCAAACAAATATTAATAAAACTAATAAGATGATGATTTTATTATTCCTGTTGTTGTTCACAATGTTTAAATGAATCTATTGATTTTCATGGAATATATGTACTGCAAAATATCTTTTTTTATTAACTATTAATTTTGCGACGTTTCGAGAGCTTGTTAACATATACCCTCCTCTTCAGGCAGACTAAACAGTCAAAAATAAAACCATATAAAATCACAAAAATCACACATTCACGTATCACAACTGCGTAACAGACAATAAAAACGAATCTTAGGACTTGAGAACTATTGCATCGTGTGCAGTCAGATTTCAGAATGACAATTTTTCGAGAAAAATCAAAATATTTTATGACTGAAAATAAATAAGCGGGGAAGTTAATAATAATCTACTAAAAACATTTTATTATAAAAAACTATTTAAAAATGCTAAAAACGCTCAAAAATTCTCACTTTATCTTATACCGTCACTCTCCTCACTCATCATTTAACAATAAAAATTATAATAATAGAGAGAGAGCCCTCCGAAATCGTGACGAAAATTAAAAAGAGTGGGGGGATAATGAATAAACGTTAAGATTTAATTTTGAAAAGAGAGAGAAAAAGAAAAACTAAAACCCCGCCGTATAACGAATGGAAAAGGTGGAAGCTATGTAAAATGAAGAGTATTTTTTAATTAACTTTAAGGTGGGTTTATATATATATTTTTTTTAAATTTGTATCTTCGATTCTATTTAATGTATTGTTATAATAGAAAATATTCATCATTTCGGAAAACTCTTTCTTACATTTTCTGCTTTCTCTATCAATAATTTCAACATTTCAAAGTCTATTTTATGCTGTGTTTGATGTAGATGTTGAGCCAACGCAGATCTTTCAGAGATGTTTTTTACATCGCGTTTGTGCTCGTCTCTACGTTTTCTCAATTTTCGTTTGGACATGCTTATATAAATGCATTCGCAGTCACTGCAATTGATCTTATATACAATATTATTGGTGTCCGATGGATCCAAAGTGCCTTTGCCTAGTTTTATAATGCTATTGAATTTATTTACAGTCTTATTAATATTTCTAATGCCATACATAATTACATAATGTTCAAAATGTAATTAATAGATGGAGTCAAGTTTTTAATATAAGGCAAGACTATACTACATTTAAAGTGTCTATCTATGATTTTGTTAGATGTGTCAATATTTTTACTTGTATTAAACATTATCCTCTTTTTAATATACTTGTTCAAAAAAATAATTGGATAATTATTAGCTAAAAGGAACTTATTAACGATGTCAATGTTTTCTCTATGAAAGCGTGCGTCATAAAGCCCATAACATTTGTCCAATAAATTATAAATAATCGCAATCTTTTGCGCTATGGGATGATGTGAGAAAACATTAATGTACCTCCCCGATGCCGTCGGTTTTCTATATCAGTTTGTAATGATGGATTTGCTATCATTCCTTATGCACTCAATATCAAAGAAGCTTAATTTATTCATATTTTCCCGTTCAACTGTAAATTTGAGAGCCGGATGGAAAGAGTTAAAAGTATTCAAAGTAGGGTCAATTTTGTCATTTTTTATTATTAGAAAACAGTCGTCAACATATCTTTTATATAAACAAATGTCAGATTTAATTGAATTTAAACAGTTAGTTTCGAGGGCTTCCAGAGTGATCTCTGCAAACCATGGGCTGGTGCAGAAACCCATCGGGGCCCCCAGAACTTGCATATAAAATTTATTGTTAAACTGGAGGTAGGTAGAGTTAAGTAACAAATAATTTAAGAAAATTATTATTAGGGTTCCGTGCCTTTTTATTGTTAATATACTTAATAAATAACACACTATTAATTGAACTTTTTTAAACTTCTTTGAATCTTTCAAAACTTTCAAGTTTTTGCTACAACATGAATAGTTTTATGACAAATTAGCAATCTACAATAATATTTATAGATGAAAATACACGATTACACAACATTGGGCTGTCAAAGAAAATGAATTGCTGCCAAGTACAATGTTTGTAGGCATAGAAAGACAAAGGAGCCAATAGCAATTTCTAGTAGTCAAATCCTCCCTCTAATAATTGAAATGACTATCTGTTTACAAAAGAGATTAATTGCTCCCTCTATATACCGACATAATTTATGTAACCCAAAGCAATGTCGCATATCCGATCGAATTAAGCAATATCCAGCCTAAAATTAGTTATAATTCCATCTCTCTATGCAATAATGAAAGAGAATAAATTATTTTGCCGCATTTGCCGATTTCAGTTGAGTTTTAATCCTGAATCGTTGAAAGAAGTGAATTTCTCTTGAGGTTGCGTTAAAACCTTTTCTTCGCAGATACGAGAGATGTGTCTGCATTCGAATGGTTGTCGCAATTACGTTTCTACTGGGATAAAGACATCGACGACTGCATCGCCCGCCAAACAAATACTTCCTTCGTATACGGTTATGAATATCTTGGTAATTCCGAAAGACTTGTTATCACACCGTTGACTGACAGGTAAGTGTATCGTCTTAAAAATTGTTCTTTTAAAACGCCTCCACAGTTCGGCAACGTATGTACATCTCAAAATGTTGTGGAAGAGTTTTCACATTATCAAATTGAGCGAGTAAGTATATAAAATATTACACAAACACTATAGTAAAAACTGTGATCATCGCGTTTCGTACTAGGTCACAGATACATATTCCACACCGATGAAGCCAAACATTCCCATAAGCTATTTCAGGAATTCCCGAAAAAATATCCACTTTGAATGGGTAAATTTTTCGGTTCATAAATGCATAGCGCGGAAATTGTATATAAGTCGAAGCATTTCCAATCAATATTCACGATAGGTACGCAGGGCGAAAAACAAAGATTTGAAAAATGCTAAACGAAGACAGAGGCGAGGCAGAGAGTGAGAGAGAGAGAGAGAGCGCGAGTTTTTAATAAAATATGGAAATGCGAAATATCTGAAATATCGTGTTTTCGAAAGCGATGGGCTGTGCATTGCCGCCGCCGTCGCCGGGGCGAAAGTTTGGAAACAGCAGTATAGCCCGTTGCTCCCGCCAACGAGTCCTCCTCGCGCAAATGCACAACACACACACACACACACAGAGCATAGCTGTCCATTGTTCGATGGGTCTTTTGCTATAACTGCAGTTATTTCTCATCCCGTCGTTTATTTGTCCCGGGAGTCGTCGGGAATTTATCCGAGCTTAAGGAGTATCGATTTAATCGCGATAAAAGGAACGAAATGGACGCTCTAATTTATCGCGGCCCGACCTTGATGTATATTCGCCGGCAAGCGCGCTCGTAAATTCGTTCGACTCAAGAGGCAACCACCCACCCCCGCTCTTTCTCTCTCTCTCTCTCTCTCTCTCTCCCTCTCTACACTAAACCCCTTTCCACTCACTCGCTTGGCTTTCTCTTCTTTTCGTCCACTGTCCTCTTTAC
The DNA here is from genome assembly GCA_900490025.1 of Megastigmus dorsalis. Lineage (NCBI taxonomy): Eukaryota > Metazoa > Arthropoda > Insecta > Hymenoptera > Megastigmidae > Megastigmus > Megastigmus dorsalis. The sequence goes on from UELU01141786.1 coordinate 7,456, forward strand.
TTTTCAAATCCAGCGCGGGCGCCGCAACCACCCCATGCTGTATGTGCACCGATCTCTCAATGTTTGCCTTTGACTTCTGGATTAACTATTGATTTTCGGATTTATCCTTTCCTGTCTAATTTGCGATATTTGTTTGCTGCCCCATAAAGCTGCTGCGTGAATTGTTTGAATATAGTTTTCGCAAACGACGCTCTCCCTTTGTCTCTCCCCCTACGCTGCATGGATAATCAAATTAATGTATACATTAAAAAGCTAGATTTTGCCTGTCTTGTCAATACTTATCTAGATAACGAATAGATTCTATATCTTTAATCGCTCGATTCGTTTAAAAACTGTTAAAACAAAATATATAGATCATTATATTAAAATAGTATATTCAATATGTTTAGACCGATAGTGCAGTACATACATATTGGAAGAAAATTATTAAAGATTGATAATACGTATTTCAATGTGTATTTATGTTTGATAAATACTGATGGTTAATTAATACATACCCATATACTTTTATGATAATACTTTATACAACAGGGGCGCAAAATTAACTTTTTCAGGTGGAAATGTTTCGCCCGAGTTCCACACAATATTGTTTGACCGAGTGTGCATAAAGTTCGTAATGCTTTATAGGTACAGGATAAATGCCGGATGCATGAAAAGATTAGGACGTATGAATTATTTAATTTTTTACATATTCTTCAAGAAACACTTCAATGATATCTTTACTTACACTCATATTGAAAAAAATGTTTTATAAAAAAAAATATAAATAAACTTTTTATTGATTTATTACATTACTAGATGTATTAACGGGTCGGCAGAACTAATGAGTCTAAGGGTCTCAGAGAAGGAAAGAAGAAGTATGCATATAAATCATCCATTTTCATTGCTATACTTAAAGTAATGACGGTATACGCACTTATATAGTTTGCGCACACTTTTAATATTTATAACACGTTTATGCGAAAAAGAAATCTTTACGCTCAGAAATTGGCCCTTTACACACATACTTTTCGAACACCCGATTGAAAACGGATTAATATCACATGTATAATATATAGTAAAAATAGGATTGATTTAGTCCAAGTTAGGTAACTAGATTTCATACATTGCATGAATATTCAGACATGGATGGTAACCTTACCTAGCTTTGATGGGTAGCTTATACAGAATGTTTTTAAGAAATCATATAAAAGCAGTAAATTTTTTACAGTCCTTGGAAGCTTCAGACTACATAAATAGAACAATGCAACCATTTTACTCAAACTGTAGAACGATCTGTATGCAACATTACAGTCAACGGATTTTAACTTTATTAGAACTCTCAATTCACGAAATCTTCTGGTACATTTTTGCCCGCCTAATTAACGCGAGTCAGCTTTAATATCCCAACATTTGCCTGCATATACAGTCCAATCACCGCAAACACTCGTTTTATGTCGCGCCCTGCAGGCAGTGCGGTGAAAAAGGCCAGTAAATTAAATAGAAAAGAAGTGAGGGGGCGGGTGGAGGGAGGGTCGGAGCGCGAGCCAAAGATTGATGCCTCGAATCAAAAGCGCCGACATGGTTGTCGTTGTGATGCAAATGCCCCGGCGGGGCATCGCTACACACGCCTTAGGCAGCCGGGCGCATATAACCATGAACTGCGCAACGCCGCACTACACGACCAATCCCCGAAAGCGGTACACTCGTAAATTCGCCCCGCAGCGCGCTCCGTGCTAATAAGGCATTGTCGTAAAACAGATGTTACATAACACTGACGACGGCGCTGCACTTGTACCGGGGCGGTAGTCCAAAGGGTCCGGCTGGCACCGGCAAGACGGAGACCGTCAAAGACCTCGGCAAAGCCCTCGGTTTCAACGTCATCGTGATGAATTGCTCCGAGGGCCTCGACTACAAGAGCATGGGGCGAACATTTTCCGGACTCGCGCAGACTGGCGCTTGGGGATGCTTCGACGAGTTCAATAGGTACGTATATGCCGTCGCCGGCATGCAGCAGCTCCAGCTTCTGTCCAATTTTGCATTTATCTCGCTTATTTTTATTGCGCACTCGTAAAACCTTCCCAGTTCTTTCCGAGTAAGCAGATCTTTCTTTTGCAATTTCTTTAGGCTTTGTTTGTTCAGCTTTGTACAGCACCTCTCGACTACAGACATTGGAATAAAAGCATAGTCAGTGTTGTAACAGAATCATGCAAGATCTTTCCCTTCAAGATTCTATTTAAATTTTCAGTTTGGAATAGGTTCTATCTGAAATTTCAATTTAGAAACGGTTCTATTTGAATCTTCAGTTTGGAGAAGGTTCTATCTGGCGAATACAATTTTTCTTTCAACTTTAAGTTAGTAGCAAATGTATAAAATGTTATATAAAAAATTTTAATCTTATAAACCTTGCTCTTAGTCCAAGATAAACTTATATCAAAAGAAAGATCTTTGTTATCCTTGCAAGCAAGAATTCGTAAGCAAGGAAGAAAAAACATGTTCACGACATAGAACAATTACAAAACTGAAAATTTCTCCAAACTATTTAATTTTTGTTTCAAAAACCGGTGTATTAAAAAATACATGATTTTTTTGGATCAGTCAAATTACAAAAGATTATTTAACAGGTTGAGCGCCACATGAGCCATATAAAATCATGATTTTTTTTGCCCGGGGGTACTGCTTTTGAAGCAGTATATTAAAAATAACGACATAAATATAGAGTCAAACTATACAAACACTGCTAGGACATGTCAAATAAAAATATAGGGCACACGCGCGATAATTTTATTAGTCTTCAAAATTCATCTGGGATCAAAGTTATCAAATGGAAGGACAAACTAGATGTTCTAATGATAACAACTAAAAAAAATCAATCACATAACTGAAACGCGTAAAAAAGGAACTGATGGTTCATTTACCAAAAAACCACTTTGCATATTAGATTATAATAAAGCAAGAAAAGGTGTAGACATTTCGGATCAGATGTCATCTTACTATTTGCTGAGAGGCATCAAATGGTACCGAAATAATACATTGTGCAACAAGTGCGAGAAGCAGGCAATTGGAAATCACCTGCTCGCACGAGTTGCACATACTATTTTTTGAAACGAGTTGCGAGAAGTTTGACCCCTCGTTCGAGAAAAGTGTATGAACACTCGGTTAGCCCACTCCTCGAAAAGTGTGTAAGAAGTAACTGGTGAAAAATCTGAAGATTATATGCCAAGAAGATCTGGCACGCTTTACAAGATAATGACGTTCGTTGAAGATGCAGTAAATGTTATAAGGGTTACAGAAAATTAAGTTTGTCTGCCGAAAGAGTCACAAAAAAGCGAAACGAGTGCGCAATTTCTGTGAATTGTGTGATAATGAACCTGCATATTTTTGAGTATGTTTCAATAAATGTCATAGAAATGTTTAAAATTATTATACATCTATTAAAAATAAATTATTCATGTTATTTAATATTATTGTAGATAAGCATATATTTTTGTACCCTTTTCCGCATGATCGTATATGATCATATTCTGTTAGACTAATGTGAAAGAGTATAAATTAACATCATAAAACTTTTTCTAAATGCATACGTTTAAAATTATACCAATTGGCGTTTAAGATGACTAAACCTTATATATTAGCGGCACTCAATCTTTTAAATAGTTCTGTATTTTCAACTGATTTTCGTATACTATTATTGAATTAATAACAAACATGTTTTTAATTTTATTTAATATCATTAATATATTTATGTAATTTTATAATTATTACAATTATTAAATGGTATCGAATCATTTTTTTTAACAAAAGCTTATTTATTGAGTATATATAATTATTTCTAGTAACCAAATCTATTTTATGGTCCACCTCTTCCCAGTTGCTCTACCCCATACTACCATCCACCTCTTCCACCGGGTCCACCTGGGCCATCCCACCCACCTCGTCCACCTGGTGGGCCACCTGGGCCATCCCACCAACCTGGTCCACCTGGTGGGCGACCTGGACCATCCCACCCACCTCGTCCACCTGGTGGGCCACCCGGTCCACCCCACCCACCTCGTCCACCTGGCGGGCCACCTGGTGGGCCTCCCGGGCCACCCCACCCACCTCTTCCACCTGGTCCATGCCACCTACCTGGTCCACCCCACCCACCTTTTCCACCTGGTCTACCCCTTCCACCACTTTTACCTGGCCCACTCCATCCATCTCTTTCAGGGGTTTTTTTATCATCATCATGGACATCCTGTTTATGGGATTTACAATAATCATTGCAAAACCGTGCAGCACGTTCTCCTAATTCCTCTACAAAATAAAATATCTATTAAAACAAACTGCGATCAAAGCAAAAAAACATAATAATTTTAAATGTAAAATGTATTCATTTTAATATTTATACCATCTTCAGAAACGGTACATGTTTTATGACATACATGCTTGAAATCTTCTTCTTTCAATTCCTTTTTGGTTTTTGGTGCTACAACATAATAAACAAATGAACAGTTTTTTTATGCTTTTTGCAAATCCACAATTAATATTTTCTAGATTTTTATAAAAAAAAAACATTTTTGACAATTATTTAATGTTGTAATGACCTTGAACTTTAGGATAAACTAACAATTTTAAAATTTTGTGCTCAACTTAATTTAAGAAATTATTTTCAACTTGAAGAACCAAAAACTCATTTTAACTTAAAATATGCATTATTTTGCCTATAAAACTATAAGAGTTTAATAAAAACTATATTATGTCATGCTAATGAACATACAGTAACTAATTATTATTAAAAAATGCAAAACAAGCATTAATAAACGTATTTTGCAGAGAATTACACATTAAGACTTATATGCCTTACACCGATAAACTTCATTCCTAAATATTAAAAGCACCTGTCAGTATGAAACTACAAAAATTGTGTATTTTCCGTAATAATACAAGTTAATTAAAATTTCTTTTTTTTTCAATAACAGGACTCTGATATAATCTCAAAACATAGCAATGCTAATCTATTCTTAAATAAGATATCTGTGCAAAGTTTAAACAAAATCTGATGATTTTGACTTTTGGATAGAACTCCCTTAAGGATGTATTGACTATATAGTCAAAATGATGACACACAATTGAAAATTTGTAAATAAGTAGATTTTAACAATACAAGATCAACCACAAAATTTTAGAAGGATTGATTAGCTCGTTTAAAAGTTATTGATAAGTATAAATTTCAATTTTACATGCGAGGTATACCTATATCTATCAATTTACTACCAAATTCACATACAATCGTGAAAAAACTAAGGAAAAAATAATGTCAAGTACTTGAAATTTTGTATAACAATAACTAATTATACTTTGAACATGTATCAACGATAAAAAATGTATGTCATTAGCTATAAATGAAGCAATTCAGAATTAACATGGTAAAAAAGGGCAAATTTGCAGCCAAAAGTTTGTAAAATGAGTCTTCATATAGTCAGAAAATACTTTAAAACACATTCAAATCAATTTTAACCGATTCCGATCTTCAATACTAGAATAGCTCTGTATAAAAATATACTTTCAAATCATAAAAGCTTAATTTTTAAATTTGATTAACTTTTGGATTTGATGGTATAGCCTATACAACCTTAAGTACCGTTGAAGCACCAGTTTTCGGAGGGGTACCAAATTTCGAACATATTCAAAGCACATTAATTGTAATAATTTTATTTTTATTCAAATAACTAATATAAAATTTAAAAACTACACATATCGATCTTAAAATTGACTCGAGGAAGACAAAAATTTGAATAAAGGTCTATTTTCTTGAAAAAAAATCATTTAAATCGAAGTCCTTCATGTAGAGGTGAATCTTTTCCATTTCCTTAGTTCCAAGTGTAAGATTGCCGCGCTCCTAAAATTGGAGTTTTTCTTCAAATAATATAAAATAAAAAGTAATTTCCACCAATTTAGTTTATTAGATGCCTAATAAATACTAAGTATTAGAATTAGTTGTCTATTTTATTAATTTTATATGAAAAAGACGGGTGTCAATCAATTATAGATTCCGCTTGTTGATAGCTGAGAACAATATTCGAACACTTCATCAGAGTATTTTTTTTACTTTTAAATAAAATAGATCAGTTAAATTACCTTCTATATATCCTCGTTTCTGTTATAGAAGAAGTAAAGATAGAAGGATAGAGCGTGATTGAAAAAAATAAAAGTATATAAACAACGAAAAGAAAAGAGATGTGCTTGAAGGAAATGATAACGCGGTAATACATACACACGTAGTCTCATGTCTCACCAACAAGAATGTTTGAAAACTAGCTCCCATGCGTTCAAAAATTGTTCCCGAGTCTCATAGAAGTGTTCAAAAACTGGTTTTATTACATTTTTCTCTTGAATTACTTATTTTTCATGAAATTATATATTTTTTTAAACTTCCTTTAAATGACATTGTCAGAGAAAGAATCATTTTATAATATCTACAATTTATTTATTCTTTTATCTTTTATTTTTTATAACGAAGAATCTAATAAGGCGACGTGTGCCCGAAAGTGTTCGAAAACCGGTGCCTTGACGGTATCTTTCCGTTGTCGTCAATGTTTGTTACTGGATTCATTTATTCAATATATTTGTAAATTGATATTACAAAAAAGTTAATTAACTTATAAATTATAAAATCTTTATAAGAACCATACTCACATTTTTTGTCTTGAAATGGTCGTATATATGGTAGACAATGGTCCTCACAAAATTGTTGAGTACGTTCTCCTATTTCCCCTAAAAAAAAAATTTTATAAAACAAATTTCTATCATAATAATAAACACAACCTTGAACATATATTATTATTTTAATACTTGTACCTTCTTTAACACATGTTTTAAGACAGGTTTCCTTTAAACGCTCTGCTCTCTCTTCCTTTGGACTTATTGTAGCTATAATATTAAAAAAATGAATACCTTTTTTTATATTAAATTAAATATATATATATATATATATATGGGTGATATGGGTGATTCCAGGCGAACGAAAAAATAAAAAATTTTAAAATCGCTGAAACTTTAAGAATATGTTGCATACTGTGAATTTTAAGGGTTTAATTACCACAAAGTCTTAAAGATGGGCAGCTCAAAGAGATAAGAGTTACAGCGTTTTAAAACAAGTAATTTTTATCAATTTCTATGTTAAATGGGAGTTTACATGTAAACTGACTTGTGATAAAATGACTTGTTTTGAAGTGCTGTAGCTCTTATCTCTTTGAGCTGCCCGTCGTCTATAATGGCTTAATTTAAAGTGTTCAAGTTAAGGAAAATTTTGAGTCCTCGAATGATGAAATCGGCCATGTCAGTCAGAATTAGATTTTCAAGTGTATGTAGGGGCTATATCGACCAATCTCAGAGCTTCACCAAACATTCTGAAAAAATTCAGACATATTCTTTAGGTAAAATGGAGCAACTTTTGTATTTACTATTCTTATGATTTTATCAGAAAATTTTGAGATAAAAAATGACAAAGAAATGAAAATTCAAAAAAAAATCCATTTTTCGTGCATTTTTGAGGCTTGATAGTAATTAGACCCTTGAATATAGGTCTCTCAAAATTTAGAAACATGTTTTTGATATAGAATGCAACATTTTTCCAAAGTTTCAGCGATATTAAATTTTTTTATTTTTCCGTTCGCCTGGAATCACCCATGTATATATATAACTTTTTCATATTAAATTTATTTATATAAATATATATACAATTTTAATATAAAAAAAGGTATTCATATTATATTAGATATTATATAATTTAATTTTCATTTTTTTATAATGAAATACTTCTAAAACACTATTCGCACGTTTAACAGCGTGAAAATGAATACTAAGTATGCAAGTCTTTACTGAATAAAAACTTAAATTATTGTACAAATCAATCAAATATTTCGTATTTTTTAAACATTAAAAATTGAGTAAAAATAGAGTCGATTACTTTAACTCCAGAGTTCTGTAATATCTTAGTGTATAAAGAAAAATTAAGCTTTAAAAATGAGCAAGAGGATCATGTCTTATGCTCAATTAAACAGAAGTAGAGCCATTGCCATTTTCAATAAACTATTTTATCTTTTCCTTTATTATATTACTATAAAATAAAAACTCTATTATATTCGTTCTGTTGAAATTCAACTCTTATTATTAACTTAAAATAAAATATTTTTTAATAATTGATTAACTAACAACTTACGCGGGCAATCGTCTCCTTTACATTCAGGTTTTGGACGCTCAGTTGGCTTATCTTTTATTGAGTAATCTAACAAAAATTGTAAATTATAAAAACCAAATTCTGTATATTTATATAAAATAAACGTTTATTACCTTTGAAGGCAGCAGCCACAGCGAATGTACATAGAACGAAAAAAATTAAAGCTCTCATCTTTGACCGCTAATTCTAAATTATTCAGTCTACTTTTTCATCGACAACTTAAAACATAAAGTATTTATGAACGTAGCATGTCTTTTATAGCTTTGTATATTCCGCCGATAAGTTTTTATAGTGTTGAAAAATATAAAATGTATCACGACGAAGGGGTAATAAAAAGCCCCAATGCTATAATAAGATAAAAAATGCTATTCACTATAATGAAAAAATGTATAATTATAAAAATAATAATATAAAATTATTATAAAATAATTATAAAAAAGAAATCAAGATTGCATTTTTTTCTAATACATCTTATTTATTAAAAATTTAATTTTACCAAATTAAGTTAGCATAAAAAAAATAAAGATTTTTTCCCACATACGTATCACACTGTCATGAATGTCAGTATGATATGAAACGCAAAATCAATGTTCATAGCCCTAAACTTCTACAATGCTTTCTAATTCTAATGATTTCTTAGAGACTAAGTTTCTTTTCAATTTAAAATTTATTCTTCGATATAAATTGAAATTTTAAATTAATTTCTTTTCCTCTTAGAACCGAGCTCATAAAAATTTTCGAGAGAAGTTTATAGACATAATATAGAGTTTCCTATGTTATCCTATGTACTTCCTATGTACTTCCTATGTACTTCCTCTGTACTGAAAATCTCGTCTTCGAGAGAAATTAAAACGTTGGCTTGAAGAGATCATCAAAAGCAAAAATAATTATTATAAAAATTAATAACCAATTACGTAAATTTCCATAAATAAAGCGTCTTTACAAAACATATTTTTCATGCAGAATCAACATCGAAGTACTTTCAGTTGTCGCACAGCAAATTCTCTCAATATTAACTGCTCTCTCGCAAAAATTACCAAGACTCGTCTTCGAAGGAACAGAAATTGCACTAGTTCATACTTGCGGATTTTTCATAACGATGAATCCAGGCTATGCCGGCCGAACCGAACTGCCCGATAATTTAAAATCAATGTTCCGACCGATTTCCATGATGGTTCCAGACTTTCAGATGATAGCGGAAATATTTTTATTTGGCGAAGGATTTCAAAACACACGATCTCTTGCGAGAAAGGTAAATTGCTTTACGGACAGTATTTATATTATATGCAATGCTTTTTTTAAGGAAACGTTATTTTAAAATATTAATGATTATATAATTCAAATAAAACAATTGAAAGTAATACTTTACACTAGTAATAAAATAGCAACATAGTCTTAAAATAAAATCTGGAAAATGTAAGGTTTTCATGGCAGATATAAAGGGTAATTAAAAGATAACCATGATTGAAATTGCAGGTGGATACGCTTTATTCTCTAGCTAAACAACAGCTTAGTAAGCAGTTTCATTATGATTTCGGACTTCGCGGAATCGTAACTTTAACCCGATATGCTGGAAAGAAAAGGCGACTTTATCCAAACGTACCTGATGAAGAAGTAAATTTTAGAACTTATATTTTCTAATTTCTAACATTATTACTAATATTCTTTTTAAATTTTCAAGTGTGCATTGTCCATCCACGCTCTTAAAAAATTTACATTTATTTATTTGTATAATATTTGTATAATAGTCTATTTAAAGGGATGAACTAACCCTAACCGACATTATAGTATTTTGGTTCTAGTAAAAAAATTATTTGTATTTATGAAGATGAAGACATAGCGCTTCCTTGGCGCATAAATCTATATTTCGCAAAGTTTTTGTCAGATATTTAAAGACTACTGGAAATTGAACTTTCACAAATTTTTCAGATCATACGTTCAGACGTGAAATTTTGTAGAAATGTCATTCCAGCAGTATTTAAATATTGGCCCGAAACTTTGCCCGAAATGGCAGATTATGGCTCAAGGAAGTGCATTGATGTCTTCATTTCGCATAAAGCTAAATAGTTATTTTACTGGAACCATAAAATATGCAAAATGTTGTCATATCAGTAAGGTAGGATGCAACCATTCATTAATTTTTTTTAAAATTATGTACTTTATTCATAAACATCGACAATTATGCGTTGATTTTGTTTACATTTAAAGCAGCATGAGGTGCATGTTTGTATATATTTAAAGTAGTGCCTAAAATTATCAAATAACGTTAAACTATACGTTTTGTAAATGTCTTTTTTTCGATATTGGTACAAATTAAAATCTATTATCCAATTATCCAATAGTCCCTCAATTTTTCCTAGAAAAGTTATAGCTTAAATTTTATTACCATATCGTGCAGGAAGTGACCTCAGTCTTTATGCACGTCAGCATGAAATCAGCTTAAAACATTAAACCAAACTTATATATTAGTAGTAAACTTATATAGAGTCCGCACACTCCAGATCACGAATTTTGCTGAAGCTATTCTTAGACGTTCTTTAGCCAAATATGAGGTAACGCGTCTCAGCGTTTGCGTCAAGAGATCACAGGGCATTAGTTAAGGCGCCTTTAATCAAAATGAAAAATAATACGTAAATAAGTGTTAATAATCTCTTATTGTAATTTACTTATATTGAATGTACTTTGATCTTTCTATCAATATTTAAAGGCAATCACCATTTTTCATTGATTATACCTTATATAATAAGCTGTAACTCAGTGACACGTAATTCATATTTTTAACCATAGTTGTTAATAGTATCAATCAATATGATCAGTATAACTTATATTCAAAACATTGGTCGAAAAAACTAACTCAACTTTGCAGAATTCATTATGCTCAAAAAATTAAAAATTAAGGTTTCCCATAATTCGAATAGTTTTGATATACTAGAAGTCTAGATGCGTTGCAATTGATTCCGCAAATTATTGAATAAAATTATCAAAAAAGTCAGAAGATGCATCTTGGTGTAAAAATAATTAGTTTTCTAATCGCTACGTTCAAGATAAGGACGTCCCGTGGCCCATCGAAAAAAGTTCAGTGAAAATATTTGATCTCTTACAATGATTGTTTTGTTGGCTGCAATACGAATTTTTCAGCTGCCCTCTCATGCTTGCTTCATATATTTTACCTTCTTAAAAAATAAAACGAATGCGGCCATACTGAGATATTCCAAAAGAAATAGAGCAAACGAGCAGTAACAGGCTTATTCGAATCGCAGGTCATTATTCTTGCCATGAAAGACATGAACTTAGCGAAACTCACTACGGACGATCTACCGCTCTTCTTAGGGATTACATCCGACCTTTTTCCTGGAGTTCAAGTACCTACCGTTGACTATGACGAGATCATTGGTTACATAACTAAGGAAGCAATCAAATTGAAGTTGCAGGTAAAGTATGAAAGCTTCTTGGCGAAAACAGAAACGTCTTTCGATATAATTAACTTGCTCTCCTTAATGAACTGTTTCTTTGCAAAATAAAAATAGCATTTGCTTTTAATTACATTAAAAGTAACTCAAGAACAAACTACAAAGTCATAATTATACAGATGAGTCATTCATTTTATTGTTGACAAGCTGTTCACAGCGGAACATAGTAAACTTGGTATAGTGTTTGAATTGCGGTGGTCCACTTGTCTACTTAAAAACTTCTTTATGATTTTTTATTAGCATAACGTTAATAAGAGGTACGCAAAAGCACTTATTGTTTTGATCCGCGAATCCGAATTGGAGATTTAATTTTTATCGAACATTCGATTAATTTACAAGCGGTAACTACGCACAAGTACAGCCATTGCGGTTAGATCCTCTAATTAAACGAAAGCAAAAGTTGAGCAATAAAAGTAAGAGAAAGTTCGTAAAAGATGACAGTGGAAAAGTTTTTATCGCGTTATTTTGCTTCTCTCTAGCCTATCCCTGCGCTTATCACAAAAGTAATCGAACTTTACGAGACGAAAAACTCGCGGCATTCGTCGATGATAGTCGGACAGTCGAACACAGGGAAATCGGCCACATGGAAAACGCTGCAGAACACGATAACGGCGATGAAGAAAGATGGAAAGCCCGGTTTTAAGGCCGTGCATGTATATCCCATGAATCCCAAGTCCCTGAATCTTGGCGAATTATATGGAGAATATAATTTATCGACGGGCGAGTGGTCGGATGGGGTTATTTCTGCGATAATGCGAAAAACTTGTGCCGGTAAGGACCTCCTCACAAATTTTCCTACCCGTACGACAAGCTTTTTATTACACGTGTCGTAAACCCATCCAACGATTATTATTCGACTATATTTTACAATTCGATGATCCCGCCTTTTTTTCCACTCCTACTTTGAATATGGAGGAACTCTTATGGGCAGGAACGTTTCTAACAAAATCATATTTTGCGCTATTCCTCGGCGTCAAGAAAATTTATTCCATTCCTAGAATTCTACTGATAAGATGGCTCACGCTTTAAACCTCTTTAAAATCGCTCTTCGCGATAAAGACCAAGCCGCAACAAAAAAGTTAAGACGTAACTGACTTTTTTCCAACAATGTTAATCTACATTTATGCTACCTATGTAAATAATAACTTTATTATTATTTTAAATATTCTTTTTACCAGTTTTTATAATTAAATTACTGCAGTAATTTATTAAGAGAAATTTATAAGTGATTAAAAATAAGCTCCATAAATGCTAGACTTTCCAAAATTTATAGCTACGCAAGAGAAGTGGCTTTACCAGTGCAATAGTCTTAATATATTATTATCCATTATATAGATTTTTTTATTTCTCCACATGAAAGTTATCTTTCTCGATCCAATACCATAAAAATTAATAGCATTCCTAAAATTATTTATACGAAGGAATATTCTCATAAGTTACGAGAAAAGGTAATTTTGAACCATGTCTACGGTGCATGAGAAAAAGATCAATAAATATCTTAATCTATAACATTAAATTTCTTTTTTTTCGATATTCTTAATTAACAAATATTTTCAATTAACGAAACTCTTATATTTTATATATTGTTCGAGTGCAGATGATCTAACTATAAGGGCATTATTTGTTGTAGCAAAATAATAATTAAGCCATCTTTTTGGTCACTAATGCAGGAATATTTACAATAATATTTTAACCTAGTATTTTCTAAGTTTTATTTATGTATTAAACTCTTCTCTTTTAAACAAATCATGTACGTAAATTCTGTAATACCTTTTTATTTAAATTGAATTAATTTATTGCTGTTGGCGCTGTTACAAATGTTTTAAATTTTAATCATTATGTCAGTTTTAAAAATTCTAACTGTGAATATTTAAAAATTTTATTTCTACTAATTATCTACAGTAAAGCAAACTTTTTATTTCAGACGATACTCCAGATGAAAAGTGGATTTTATTTGACGGGCCGGTTGATGCCGTGTGGATTGAAAATATGAATAGTGTCATGGATGACAATAAAGTAAGAGAATTTATTTTTAGGAAATTAAAGTAGGCCAACTTTATCTTTCTTTATTATTACATTACAGAAAAATTTTTGAATAATCCCTTATTTTATCCTACTGTAAATGATAGATGCATTACACTTTTTATTTACTTTAATCGTTAAATTCGCTGCGAGAATCCTATATATGTTATAAAAGTAATAAGCCACTTTTTTGTGATGCATGAAAGTGATTCGACTATTTTGAAATCTAATATCGTTTTTTTTATATTTAGATTATTATGGTATATTATCAGAAACCATTTGATAAAGAATCGAATTTAAAAGCGGAAATATTTTGGTATTTTTGGACACAGTTATAATTATTGATGAAATGATCAAATTTCAGCTATTAATTACAAGAAAAGTATTTGTTCTTAGCAAATTGGTTAAAACTCTTTTTTAAATTTTGACTCTGTATCCTATGATGATGATCCTTATGCTCATTACTACCATCTTTTACTAGTACACGTACATATTAGGACAGAATAGTCAAATACTAGATACTATTTCACAATAAATTAGCCTTCTATATTGCATTATTGTTATTGATTTTATATACTACGAACTTGCAGTTTATCTAATAAAAACACAACGCGTACGAATTAACTTATAAAAATATGAAAGGCATTAGTTCTAAAATGAACTTTTATATCTTCGCTAGAAGTTATAAAATTTACTTTGGGTATAATACAAGCCTAATTAATTGTGTTTACATGAATGGTCACTATTAGGTGATGTCATTAGTAAAATTCATCTCTAACAATATTCATCTTACTAAGATTTTGACGCTTATCAACAACGATCGAATTACACTACCAGATCAAGTTTCTCTGCTATTTGAAGTTGAAGATCTTGCCGTTGCATCCCCGGCAACAGTTTCACGCGCTGGAATGGTTTATAATGATTATAAGGATCTTGGTTGGAGACCATATGTTAACTCTTGGCTGGATAAGTTTAAAAATCAACCTGCGTTCGTAGAAGAAGTAAGTTCATAAGCATTTACATTATAAGCATGCTTGTAAAATAAAGTTTGAAGAAAATTGTGTTCCAAAACAAATTGCAAAACTTTATTAAAAATTTAAAAGTTATATTTTAAATGAAGAGTTTTACGCAACTTATTTAATCAAAGCTCATTTAGAATTTTCATTATGTATAAATTATACATATTCAGAATTATGTTTCGCTTATCATACTGTATTTTCTAAGTGATAAATAATTCAGAAAAAATAAACTTTTACATCTCAAAATGGAAAAATGGAGATAGTAATATATTTATAATATTCGGAATGATATATTTAAAATAATGTTATTTATTTGAAACAAACAATACTAAAAGAATTCGGTGATTAATTAAATTAATGTTTATAAAATTACATTTCCGAAATTTTAGATAAACAAATACTTCGATATGTATGTGAACAAAGTTTTGGATTTCAAAAGGCATCACTGCAATGAACTCGTTCCAGTAACAGAACCTAATGCGGTACAATCGCTTTGCAAACTGCTGGAGGTCCTAGCAACGCCAGAAAATGGAGTTGAACTATTGGAGGACAGAGATGCTTTTAACACTATGTGCAAATCATGGTTTTTGTTTTGGTAAGTAATTACTATATGCATTATGCATTGTATATAATCCTTCGCGATATTTAAAACAAGTTAAGCAATACATATTAAATAATTATATAAAATATTTAAAATATAGAATGTATGTCAAATGTTCACATGATGACTATAGATACCCATACAAGATTAAGAATGTTAAAATTTTCTTTTTAAAAGTTACAAAAGTAGGAAATAATAATTAATGGTTGTCAAAAAATTTTCATCTGAAATTATATTGATTTTTCATATAAATCTATGCAGTATAAATTACGCAAAGCTTGAAAAATAGTCAAACAGAAATTACAATACATATTAATATCATTTAATTCCTAAGCTTACATTGTAATTCATAATGTGCAAATTAATGCAAGTAAATAATACTTCCTTTTCATCTATTCACGCAACAGCTTTATTTTATCACCCTCTGCAATTTCTATCAAACTGTGTAATTTTCTAATAAAACCAAGTTTCTTGCACATTTGTTTTGTATCCTGAGACCTCTGGCGCACTAACATACCATTTAACAATTTTGAGAATGCTTTAAAGCGAATTGAAATTTATCAATATTTAGATAGTCAAAGTAAATACATTTTCACAATTCAGTTGCATTATTTATCACTTTTTTGCTACTAAAAAGGCTTGGGAGTGAATAAAACTACAAAACTAGAATAGAAAAGTTTTATGACATTTAATTATATTTCTAGAAAAAAAGGATATAAAATTCAAATTCGTCAACAATTTCCACGCAATAAAAAGTCCTTTTTTATCATCACATTACTTAAAAATATTCAATAATTTTAAAATATATTATTAAACTTTCAATTGTGATAAATGCAAAACTCAAAATAAAAACGTAGACAACTACTTTACTGCTTTTATCTACTTTATAATCATGCCATTTTCACTCGTTTCCTCAGGAGAGCGATTTTCTTTTCTAACGTTTCGGTTTCTTCTTATTACATTTTATGATTTTTTTATTTTCCAATCCTTATCATTTCTTATATTGTCTATACTTATGTCATGAGTTACTGATGAAAGTATAAAATATTGACAAACTACATTTTTGAAACATTCGTAATACAGTAAGATATAACTACCACAATTTTTAATAAATCAAAAATGTGTTTTTTACCACTGAAGCAACAAGCGCGCAAGTAGATCGTAAATTTTAAATAATAAGCTGTAATTTTTAAAACAAGTAATATACCATAAAAACTAATACCTCGAATAAAAGTCACGATGGAATAAAACAGATAAAAGCGATTTAAAGTATATAATACAAGGTAGAAAAGAAAATTATGATGTTAAACGTGAAGTAATTAAAAGAAATTAAGATTTAACGTTCAAAGCTAAAATTAAATCATAATTACTGCACTGATCATGTATCAAAGAACAATTCATACTTTTGTTTGATAATCAATACGCAATTGCATGTCTATATACAATACTACGTGTTGTTGAACAGTATAGTTTATATAATATAACTACATAGTAATATAACAATTTGCTGTTTCATCTAATAATATAATTAATTAATTAATTTGTTCAACTTTTACCTTTTGCCGCACAGAATAATTGTAAGTGAAATAAAAACTTTCCAAGACTTAAGTCATCAAATAGCATTTTACATATGTATATGTAGGTGATACGCAATAAATTTCTTGATACTCGGTAAAATAAAAAGATTGCGATTTGAAAAAGAGCGGAAAGGCCTAAATTACAATGGAGAATATAAGGTTATATAAGATTTGTGCGGAGTTTGAATAAGATACATTTGGAAGCATAACGATGATTCGATGAAATTTTCCTTCCTTCCTCGCGGCCCAACGTATATATGATTCGACGAATCTCGTAAATCAAACGCGGCCTGGGAAATTGACTTGGAAATACCATAACACGCGGGCAGCATGATCTGGTCACTGTGCGCCTCCGTGGACGAGGAGGGCCGAGTAAAAATGGATAGTTTCGTGAGGGAGATGGAAGGCTCCAGCTTTCCCCTGCGCGACACGGTCTACGAATATTACGTCGACGTCCGACAGCGCCAATTCGTCTCCTGGGAAGAAAAATTGTCGCCGACCTGGAAGTTCGCTGCAGAGTGGGTATAATATATATCTATGTACATGTATCTCGACTCGTTTCGTCCCCGCCACAGTAGACTTACACGAGTCCCCGCAGCCTCTATATATACGCGCCAGCCAAGCTCTAATGCAATTTTTTCAAAGTTGCTCGACGCTTTTCTTGCCGCGGCTCTTGTCGCTGCTCGACCGCCGACGCTATACTTATACGGATTCTCATGATAATGACGGGTAGAGAGAGAGAGAGAGAGAGAGAGAGAGAGAGAGACAGCGATAAGTGAATAATTTTTACATTTCATGCACATTTGATTTTATGCTGATGTAAAAATGAACCGCGCCTTAACCGCGTTACCGCACGTGCGCGCGCGTCTCAGGCTCTCGCTCTCGCTTCATTCTGCTTTTTATACGGAAAATTTCTCAACTGTCTTGAGGGGATTAAAAACTTGGCGACTTTTAAGAGTCTACCCTATTCTTTCTTATCCTGCGAAGAGATTTCAGCCTTGTTCTAGTGGACTCTCTCTCAAGTATCGTAATTGTTTTTCAGCTTGCCGTTTTATGCAATTACAGTGCCCACCGTCGACACGGTTCGTTATGAATTTGTCGTAAACGTACTTTTGACACACGGATACCCGGTGCTGCTGGTCGGTCCAGTGGGAACTGGAAAAACCTCGACGGCCCAGTCAGTGATAAGTTCGATGAACCCTCTTAAATACTGCCTCCTCGTATTGAATATGTCAGCCCAAACGTCGTCTAAAAACGTGCAGGTAGTATCTATATATAGCATTTCTTTTATTTTTTAGAGAGAGAGAGGCTAAGGCTGGAATCAGCACCGATCTAATAATTAATTCAGATCTTACACTCGTTATAATTAACATGAATATCCAATACTTCAATAATACTACAAAACTATTTCCGTTTTGATAATCTGCACCATTACCGTAAAATTTGGCAATTTTATCCGTGAACGAAAACATTCACACGTGGAATAGTTATTACAATTGTGAACCTTGTGGATCAATTCTGAGTCATCGAGCGATCTGTGCCATATAGGGTGAAACAACGTTTTTTTTCTCTCGAAAGCTATTCCGATCAAAGGCAAGCCTTTGTGTTTTCAAAAGAAAGCATGTCATCTTATTATGAATGTAGTCGAATACGTTTGAGTATAGATACTTTTGATCGTGTGATTAAATATGGTTTTCAATATTCGATTTAATTGTTTAATTAAAACTGAGTAAAATACTAACTTTAACAACTGAACAAGGTATCAGCTCGATTAATTTAAAGTTATAAAGTCAAGCGAAACTTTCATATAGCGATATTAACTGCTACGAAAAATCGAAAGAACATTTAATTACTAGGTATAGTAAAATTGTTAACATAAATTGCAATGATCTTTTTTACAAATTACTAACTTATTATTGAATTATTGAATCAATAAATTAAAGTAGAAATAAATGTTTTAGTGGCAATATATATAAACTGCTCATTATTCAAAGTACATGATTAAAATTATTTTTAATTACTTGAAATCATTCAACAGGTAGGATGTTTTAAAAACTTCTTAACTCCTATAAGAAACCAATAAAGAAAAGGGTACAATTAAAAATCATATCGAAAATACTTGAGAAAACTGTCTAGTTTTTTCTATTTCAATTTTATTCTCTCAATATTTTTTCATGCATTTTACGATAGAGGTGTTCCCGAAAAATCATGGTTTGAATTTTCACGAGGCTTGTATCAGGAAAATGCACAGTGTGCACTTCATCTTTAACCTCATTATTATTCTAAGAAACGCGCATCTGACTTTACAACCAGGACGCTATCGAGAGCAGAGTCGAGAAACGTACGAAAGGGACTTTCGTACCAATCGGTGGTAAAACAATGATCACCTACATGGACGACTTCAACATGCCTATGAAAGAGGAATATGGAGCTCAGCCGCCTCTTGAGCTTATTCGACAATGGATTGGTTATGGATTTTGGTAAAAAAAAAAACTTTCCTTCAAACAATTACATTAAAAAAATAATTCTCTTATGCTATCAATTGTTATTAATAACAATTTACACATTATGAGGATTCAGGACTAATTTCGTTTATAAAACGAAATTGCTTAAAAATATATATATCGATAATTCCCGTCCATGATTACTACATTGCCTTTGTTGAACTTGATAACTTTAAGTACCTCTGATGAATTAACAATGTTTCATTTTTAGCTTATATTGCGTTTATTTTTGTCTGCAGTGCCAATCCGCTATCTCATTTTAAATATAAAATAGTGATTGCCTGCACAGTAACGTTTGAAGGCAATAAAACTTTTTGCTATAGGTACGATCGCCAGAATCAGAGTTTAAAATACATCCAGAAAATGCAATTAATGGCGGCAATGGGTCCACCCGGTGGTGGTCGAAATTCGATAACAAACAGGCTGCTCTCGAGGTTTAACATCATCAACATGACGTTCCCCGCCGAAAAGCAAATCGTGCGAATATATGGCACGATGCTGAATCAGCAGTTATTAGAATTCCACCAAGAAGTCAAGGGTCTCGGTAAGCGGCCCTCACTTTTACCCGGGGCAAATTCCCTTAATGGATTTTTCGATATTTTATCTCGGATGGCGCACACAAAAAAAAAATTAATATTACACTTTGGAAATTCACATTTTTTATTCCGTTCTTCCTTTCTTCTCCCCCTTTTTTTTATAAATATAATAGCGAACGACATCACAATGGCGACCATAGGCATGTACAGTAGTGTCATTCTTAACATGCTGCCGACGCCGATGAAGACGCATTATTTGTTCAACTTGCGAGACATTTCTAAGGTTAGTGGAATCGTAACAATGAAAAAGGGATAAGTTTTTTGTTTTGATTTATTCTTATAAATATTATTAAGCTTTTAATTTAGATTCTTCGATCTAGTATAGACTTAATAAAGTGTAAAATCATTATTTACAAAGATAATAGTTATGCATAACGTAAATATATGCTTGTACGAATTCTGACTGCATGCACAGAGAAAAAAATTCAATTGTATCAACAACAGCATTGTTAACTTAACAAACATGCCATTATTTTAACAAAATTATAGTCAAGTCAACTTTTTGTTAGTTGATTCAACAACGT